>VWYE01012754.1:477927-500963 GCA_013398995.1 Alaudala cheleensis
TCCAGCTGGGGAAGCATTCTTATAACCTTGGTCTTGGGCGTGGATATCACAGGACTGTCCAATCAGATACAGAGGAGTCGGGGAGCGACAGTGCGGCCGCAACGTGGTTTTCATGCATATTCATGTCCTCATTAAAACTTTCCCGCTCTCTCAGTTAGGACAAAGAGCCCATGCTGCCACCACTTTGGGCAGCCACATTCATTATAGTGAGATATCTTAGGAATCAATGATGATTCCATAGGCTCCAGCTGAGCCTATGACTTCATGGTTCCCTAATCCAACAGGAAAGAGCTGGCAGGGATGCAAATTTTCATTTCTGTTTATTGCATTGAATACAATTTCCAGTGGCACAGATTGGCACAAAGTCCAGCACTTGGATGGAATTGCACCAAACAGCCTAAGCTGAGAATCAGAGCACTTTTATTTGCCACTGCCTTGCACGTACATTATGGGCTTTTCTTGGAAAACTCAGCATGTGATTTACCAGTGGGATAAAAGCTAAGGCTAGCATTTTCTGCAGGCTAAAAAGGGACAAAAACCATTTGCACTGACTGCTTGCTCGCTGTGCTCTGTATCTGGAAGTTTTGTATGTTTAGTTATACTTTAAAAAAAATCTTGAAATGTTTAGCCCATGTAAGTTACAATTTAGCTGCAACATTTCCATTTCAGAGCAAAAGCCAAGTTTTAGCTCAAAAAGGAAACAAAATCTCATACATTACCAAAAAACCTAACAACAACAACAAAAAAAAAAAAAAAAAAAGCCAAAACCAACAAATGTTTTCCTTCCATCTTGGCTTCCTGATATGAATTAAGAGTCTCTGACAACTTGTACATCTACTTTTGAGCTGGGGTAGTCTTAAATCATTGAGTTATTGACCTCTGAAAAATGGACTCTGTAATGGAAATACTGACAGACTATAAACTATAGCTATGCTACTGGGAACGGAGGAGAGGGGGTAAAGAGAGTACCTTAATTACCAGTACGTAAATATTGATCTACTATTACCTTGACAGATCAAATCCAATAAATCAAATACAAACATGTCATTTCAAAATCCTAAAGCTACAACCAAGCTAGTGGAAACCACATGAGGTGTCTTTTTATCCTTCTCTTCTTCTTTTTCTTGTCATACCCTTATGTCTTTCCTTAAATACTTAAGTGGAATGTGCAAAGCCAATTTCAAAAGCAGCTAAGGACCTTAGAAAGTTATATTTGTCCCTTGCTGAACTGGATGCCACTGGGTACATGGAAGAGGGCAGAAAAGCAAACATGCACCTCCTAGGAAGGAATAAACCTAATAGGAAGGAATGAGTAAAAGAACAATTGAAAGATAAGAAGAAAAGGGCAAAGGGAGACCTTGTGGAGTAAACAATGGAGCTATTGAGAAGTTCAGATCAACCCATCACCTCCAGTGATGGAGGTGAATTACAGGGATTTAGGGTCATTGACAGAGAACAGAACAGATTTGGAAATTACAGAATTGAACTGTTATTTCCCACTATATTCTGTGAATGAACAAGAACACTAAAAGGAATAGGCCCTTTCTACCATAAAAAAAAATTGGCTTCCTGATATTGAGGACAATATTGGGTTACTCTTGAAATCTATAATCCAGATTTACAGAATTGCATGAAAAGGCTTCTGTGCTTTGTGCATTTCTGTGAATGTGAAGACTGGAAATATTATGCAACCCCAACATAAATAACACAGCTTGTTTTGAGCAGGACGTGTTTTAAAATTAGTCATGAAAACATAGTGCAAAGTGATGAAAAGTTGTTAGATTGACAATTTTTCAGAATGAAAAGACATTTTGATTATTTACTGAAGGACCTTGATCCCATACTTGGGAATAACTGTAAAAAACTCCAAGCTCTGGCTAATCAAAATTTTATTTGACTTGTAATAGATTTCTTTTGTGCCAACTACATCTGCTTTAAAGTAAAAAGTAAAAAGTAATTAATTTAGTCCCTTGATTTCCTATGCAATCAAAACCTGCAAAGTTTGTGAATGTATCAGTTTAGAGCAACATACATCTCAACAGTAATATGGATGTTGATAAGTGCTAAGGCTGACGTCCAAATACCATTACAGGACACATTATCTATGGCTGGATGGCAATGCAAAGAACTTGAAGGCAATTTGGGGTGAATGAAACAAAGAGCCTTGTGTTAGGTTCCTCTTCTTTGGCAAAATTTCGGCAGAACATTCAAGTGAGTAAGAAACTAATAAAAATGGGTACATTGTAAGTGTCTGCAGTTGTCCAAAATGTCTTTCTAGTGAGTGGGTTTCTGTTTTCTTTTTTAAAGCCAAATGTTGTAGTGTATATGACCTAATGTTTAAGTTGAAATAGTAGTAATAAACCTTGGTAAGTGAGCACTTACATTAAGCTTGACAACATGAGTGAGTTTTTTTCTGAGAGATAAAAAATGTGTTATTTCTTAATATAGCTTCCTTGCTCATAGATATAATGCGTAGTTGGAAGGTCAGTGAATAACAAATGTAATTAAAATGGACAAATATGTTCCATTTAAAAATAAAAATAGTGTATCTGGACTCTGCAAGAGTTAATGTATTAGCCTAAATATTAGAAATGAAAAAGAGCTCCCTATCTGTGTTCAACACAGCAGTGTCAATCTACCACTAGTGCCAAGTCACAAAATTCAGAATGTTGGAAATCTGAATTCTTCATAGTGAAACAGAGCCCAAACCACACATTTGCTTCATAAAAATGCATCTCCAGTTTTGGATTTGTAGAAAGGGACCTGGGGGTCCTGGTGGACAGCTGCTCCATGTGAGTGAGACAGGGCTGCTGCAGCCAGGAAAGCCAGCAGGAAGCTGGGATACAAAAAGAAGGACATCCCCAGCAGAGATAAAAAAGTCATTATCTCACTCTGCTCTGTGCTTGTCAGACCCCACCTGGAATATTGTGTTCAGGTATGGTCCCCACTGCACAGAAACAGATGTGGGCAGGCAGGAGAGGGCCGAGAAAAAGGGCCCAGAGGTGCTCAAAGGACCAGGGAACCTGACACACGAGGAAACACTGAGGAAACTGAGTTAGTTCACCCTTGAGAAAAGAAAGCTTAGGGGGACCTCATCACCATGTTCCAGAGTTTAAAGGGTGGCTATAAAGGGTGGCTATTTTTACAAAAAGTCACATGGGAAAGATGGAGACTAATGAATACAAGGTACTCCTGGGGAGATTCCAGTTGATCACAAGAGGAAAATTTCTTACAGTGAGCATAATTAACCATTGGAATGAACTCCCCAGGAAAGTGACAGATTCCCCAACATTGGATATTGTTAATATTCAGCTTGACGGGGTGCTGGGCCATCTTGCTTTTTCCAAGAACTGTTGGATCAGATGATCCTTGAGGTCCCTTCCAATGTGATATTCTATGATTCTAGTGTATTACTTAACAGATGTTTTAACACTGATGCCTTTTGCAAACAAAACTTCTCTATCTGACAGCTCATCCCAACATCCACAAAGCACCTTAACATCCAATTAGGCAGCTCTAGCAAAAACAGGTGTCAGCATCTGTTCATTTTATTACTTGTTAGGAGAAATTCTCTCTTTTGAACTCCTTCTGTTGTTTGACTATTTCAGAAAGTTCCTATAGTCCTGAAAAATCAACAAGGTTTGTATTAAGTTATAGAATAGAGAAAATTTATCATTAAAGCACAATTTCTTTTGAAGAAGTGGTGGATTAAACTACATTATTCTAGCCCATGTCTTCAGGTTTGATGTCATTCTGACAGAAAACCAGAAAAATAATAAAAGAACAATCTTATTAAACATTCCAAAATACTAAATTACATTTCATATCTTGATAACTCAGCCTTTTTCATTATTTTAAGGCCATTTCATGTGTCAGAGGTATCTAGGAATACTGAGAAGGTGATGAAAAAGTGAGAGGATGGACTGAATGAAAGAAATTGAAATGTGTGTTTGTTGTTCAGTAGGAAGGGTAAAATAAAGACAGTAGGAAGGTTGTGAGAGTTAATTTTTTCTGTATGTATTTTTAATAAGAAGAAAATTAAAGTAATAAGCAAAATTAGGTAACATGAAAACATATTTAGAGTATTTAGTGTTAAAAAAGAGAATAAAAATTTCTGTTCTGTGAAAATACAATGTTTTCAATAAAAATCCTCTGTTTTTAACCTTGTCTTCCCATATGAAAGGAGAAAGGAATGCTTCATTGTGTTTACAATGTTTTGGGGTTTGTTACATGATTACATGTGATTTAT
The DNA here is from genome assembly GCA_013398995.1 of Alaudala cheleensis. Taxonomy (NCBI): domain Eukaryota; kingdom Metazoa; phylum Chordata; class Aves; order Passeriformes; family Alaudidae; genus Alaudala; species Alaudala cheleensis. Next base: position 482,177 of record VWYE01012754.1, read on the forward strand.
CTTCATGTTATAAAATTACAGTTTTTGTAATAATTACTTTTAAAAGGAGTGTTTTCATATATAAAAATGAACTACATAAAACAGTGGCATGAAAACTCTTTCAACTTACCAATTTAAATGATTCCCAAAAATCAGCAGAATTAAGCTTTTATTGTAAAGCATAACATGTTCCTTATGAAACATTTTTCAGGAGAAATGTATCTTTTGGCAAAATCCATTCTGAATTAAAAATTTGCATATGTGGTCTTTGACTGATTTCAGCAGAAGAAATGGTGCTCTGTGAGTGACAGAGTGTGATGGCTGATGTTGTCCCTCTTAGCTTTGTGGTTTGTATGAAGAGAAGGAAAAGAGCCAGAAAACCAGGGAATGTCCATTGTCACCATCTGTGGAAGTATTTAAAAGAAGTGTAGATGTGTCATTTAGAGACTTGATTTAGTGGTGGACTTGGCAGTATCAGGTTAATGTTTGGACTCAATGGTATTAAAGGTCTTTTCCAATCTAAATAATGTTATGATTACAACTCCAGTTGAGGTTTTAAAGACTCTGTTCAAAGCTGCCACTTCTGAATCTGTGTGTTCGGGAAGCTTCAATAATTCAATAATTCACTGTTCTCTCTAGTGTCTTCAAAACCTTCCTCAGTGGAAAGGTCTGGTGAAAAAATAGTTTTTCTCATGGTAGCATGCCATGACAATTATTTCGTTCACAGTACTTGATTCTATAGATAGAAGCAAATTCTAAGGTAGTGGAATTCCTGTGAGAAAATTTCTGCCATACACATCAGAGCTGTTGCACGAACACTTTTACTGACACAGTTCTCATATGCTCCAATTTATCAAACATTCAGCAGGAAGTGTTCACGGGAAAGCAGTTTTGTCAACATAACAGAGAAAGGATTGCCCTGTCACTGAATTCATTATTCTTTGAGCTTACTCACTGACTCCTAATCACCATCCCACCTAGGATGTGGTTATGAGTCATTTGGATTTGATGTCCTCTGTAAAAAATAATTTTCAATCCTTAACAGTTAAAAAAAAAAAGAAAATTTAAAAGACATGTTGAATGATGAGAAGTCATTTCCTAACATAGTGATGACTATCTTAACTTGGAAAATATAATTTGTTCCACTTTTGAAATGAATTTATAAAAATTTTATATTTTCACCTAGTATTGTTTTCAACATAAAATAGATTACTGTTAGTCATCAAAAAGCGACTTCTTAATCTACATCTCTTGTGAGATGAAGCAGAACTAATCAATCGAGTATAATAACAACAGAGACAGATTTATCAGTTCACTTAACTCTGCTGGACAGGCTTGTGCTTAGGACAGGAAAGTTTAAAAAGAAAATAAGTGTATTATGTCTATGTTTTGAACTGGATTAGAGATGAAAATGTTTCTGCCAATATATTGACCTGTGAAGTGAGGCATCCAGTTCATCATGTGCATTTCTAGATCTTGATTCATTACAACTATATAACAGGGGTTTGCTGACTCCTACTGGAGTCAGCTGCAAGGGTATTTCCTCTGAAGAACTCCTTGGGCCATGCAACTTTCTCTGTTTTCTGAGACATTATTTCCTTCTTATGAAACTCATGACAATATTTTCCTTGTTATTAATCAAGAGTTAAATCAGCTCCTTAAATCAGGGAAAAGAGAGTGCAATAACCTGCTTTGAGCCTCAAAGTGAATTCTGCATGTATAAGCCAGCAGATTATTGCATAGCCACTCTCAAATCATGTTACAATTTTGGCTGTATAAAGAAATCTGAATGTGGTGTTTTCAAGACTCACGATTCATGGGTGGAGTACTATCAAGAGTTAAATGTCTTGTAAACTGGAGTAGTGGTAGAGTATGCTTCCTGGATCTGTGACCAGAGGTGGCATGGTCAGACCATAATTACTGGACTGTCCTAAGCCCCAAGACTGGGTGACTGCTTGTAAATTGCTGTTAGGAATGGCCTTAAGTCTGTGACAGTTCAAAAATGTGTCATTTTGTCACAGTTCTAAGTGTCATTTTAGAGACTACCCATGTTAAAATGTCGCAGAACTGCTCTGTCAGTGAAAAAATGCAGCGCCCAAATTGCTACTCTTGCACCTCTGCCCATTCTCTGTTTAATTTATTAACAGAGATGCACTAGAAGAGCCCTAGGACCTGTCTGTATGGGCAGCTGTATGCTAAATCTCTGCCCTCAGTTTAGAATCTGAAAGCCCCCACAGATGCTGTGTTAGTGTGACACTGGGACACTGCCTGCAGCTGCTTGGATGCAGCACTGAACAAATGTGGCCATGCTTCTCCAGACCTGAGTAATTTTTGCCTAGTGTGGAGCTCAGACAAAGCAAGTCCAGGATCACTTATTGTGGCTGCCCGGAGTGGTGGCAGCATGGCCTTTTGTTCTACCAAGCTATATGGGAAGGTTTTAACGAAGGGATGAATATGCATGAAAGCCCAAAAGCTATTGGTTGTTTTCGTGCTGTCACTCTTTGACTCCTCTGTATTTGATTGGACAGTCCCGGGTTATCCACGCCCAGGACAAATATTTTAAGAATGCCATCCCATCCAAGGCTCGGGGCTTTTTGGGGACAGCAGCTAAGAAACTGCCTGTTCACCTGGAAGCCAGTCTCCCTCTTCCTTACTCCAGAGAAACCCTATTTATGTTAGAAATCTCCCCCTTCCCTCCTTCCTGCAGGCTCACACGCACCCACGGGACCGCCGGCCATTCCCCGAGAGGAAGAGGCTGGCAGGACCCACTCACACACCTAGCTGGGACCACAACAGAGCAGGAGGGACAGAAGATTGGGACATTTTTCTAAAAACTTATCCTCATTCACAATGGGTATGTCCCTAAAGGCAGAAGAACACTGTGTAAAATGTCTGTGCCTGTGATATTATTAGGAGTGGGGATGTTTATACCTGAAACAAGAGCACACACAGCTGAATTGATGTTTAGAGTTGCTTGGTCACACCCAGCTCTGTTCAGTGGAGTTATTTCTGTTTGGTGCTGGTGTGACTGAGATCAGGCATTATCTTAGCACAGGCTGGGAACTGAGAGAAATGTGTAAAACTCTGGCAGAGACTAAGGGCCATCCTAAATTCTGATGGGATATTACCAAATCAATAGGTGGATGATTTTTCATCATAAGCAGGGTTCATTTTTGAACAATAGCACTTTATTAAAATTTCATTAAAGGCCAAGAAGTTCCAAATTTAATCTCTATTTTCCTTAAGCTCCTATGACTATTAAATGGCATTCTTGGATTACAGTCATCTACTTCCCTTATTCAGGTGACTTGTTTCAAGATTGGTTGTGGATATGAATTAATTTCCTTAAAAATATTAAATTAAAATAAAATTTAAAATATCAGAAAAAAGAGGTAATCTTTAATCTAAAGATACAAATACATGCAAAGAATCAAAAATTTGTAATATGATTATTCCACCCAACTTTTGTTGGAGTTAAGTAAGAAAATGTCTATGCATATATATGTGCTCAATGACTCTGCTGGGTGATATGTTGATCTGCTGCAGGGTGTGTTCTCTACAGAAATCTGAGCATTGAACTTCAGAGCATGATTTTGCATTAATTGTAAAAGAGTGCCCTCCACTCAAGATCTTCTCTTAGACTCGACACCCAAATTCCCTTAAAAGATGCTGCTCTTTTTCCAGGCAAGTATGAGTCTGAAAATTGAAGGGAAAGCACACTCACAGATTTTCTTAGCAATTTCTTATTTAGGATTCAAGACGAAGCAGTCTGCAGTTCTCAGATCATGCACACAATAAGCAGTTCTGCTTTTGCTGAGCCCAGGTGATACACAGCAACAGGGAAAAAGAATATTCTCTTGGTGCATGTACTTCCACACAGCTTTCAAAACTAGCACTAGTAAGAATGTAGCCCTCGTTAGGGAGGAAAGAATTACAGTGGTCTAAAAACCAAGTCAGATCCTCAGTCAGAGTTCATTGACAATACTAAATGGAAGTCAATACTCAGTTGATTAGATGCATCTGATTTACCATTTAATGTGGAAGAGAAGAAAGGCCTTGCATGACTAGATGAGTTTATGTGTGATAGAATTTCTCCTTCCTGAAACACAGAGGACTGGGTAAGAAATCTGGATCTTTGTGCAGTGTCATGATGCCTAATAACATACTTTTAGCCAACTAAACAACACAGGAGTGTTATTTAGAGATGGAACAAGCTTATTCAGAGTGGTGCTGCTTTTTAACCCCTCTTCCACTTACCATGACAGACTCTTCTCTCTATGTGTGTTAAGTTTTGATTTTCTAACCAAAGCAAGTTTTGTTTAGCAAAACTTCAACACTGCTAGACTTTGCCACATATTGGCATCTATAGGAGTGTAGATAGTGTAGTGTAGCAGTGCTCTCACCTGCAGCAAAGGTGGAGCTTTGGTAGAAGTTCAGAAGAATGCCCAAAGGCACCAAGACACTATGCCTTGCGTCTGCTTTTGTCCTGAGGATAATTTCCCAAGTGTTCTCGAGGAAGAAGTTAACTTTATTAGGTGGTTACAAAGAATTACAATTGTGTGGCAGATTTAAGAACCACATACAGAATCAAAGTATTTGAATGTCCCATAAAATAAAGAATAAAACTCTTATAAAATTATGTGGACATAACTAAAAATTTTATTGTTAACTGTATGTAGGTGGTTGACCCTGGCTGGATTTCAAGCACCCAGCAAAGCCCCACTATCACTCCACTCTGCAACTGTAAAGGAAGAGAAAATACAGGGATTCATGAATTGTGAGATAAGGACTGGGAGAGATCACTCATCAAATACCATCATAGGCCAAACAGATTCAGCCTGGGGATATTAACTGAGTTTATTACTAACAAAATCAGAGCAGGATATTGAGAAGTACAATAAACCTTAAAAACACCTTTCAACCCCCCTCCCTCCTGCCTAAGCTTTACCTCTTCTCCAGGATGCCAGATGGGGAATGGGGTTTATGGTGAGTTCATCACACCTTATTCCTGCTGCTGGTCAGGGAAGGGAGTCCTTCCCCCAGGTGGCTGTTCTCCACAAACTTTGTCCATCTCACAGGCAGCAGTTCTCCATGAAATGCTGCAATGTGAGTAACTTTTCCTCAGTGTATAGTCCTTCAGGAACAGGCTGCTCCAGTGTGGATCCCCCACAGGGCCACAACTCCTACCAGGATAGCTGTTCCAGTGTCAGCTCCTGTCTCTGTGGGTCAGCAGGACATTGCCAGGAACCTGCTCTATCATTGGTTTCCCATGGGATCACAGCCCTCTCCAGGTTCCACCTGCTGCTGCTGGGATCCTCCTGGGATGCACATGAATCTCTGCATCCCTGTGGTCGTCCATGGGCTGCAGGGGCACAGCTGCCTCGCCACAGACTGCAGGAGAATCTCTGCTCCAGTGCCTGGAGCTCCTCCTGCACCTCCTTCTTCACTATTGTTGGTGTCTGCAGGGTCGTTGCTCTCACACATTCTCACTCTGCTCTTCTCTGGCCACAACTACTTGTGGCAGTAACTTTTGTTCTTCCTTAAAGGTGTTATCACAGAGCTGTGACCATCCTCACTGATGGGCTCAGCCTTGACCAGCAGCATGTCCATCTTTGGGCCAGATGGCATCAGCTCTGTCAGACACAAGGAACACCCCCTGTACAAAATCTGGCTAAGCAAACCCAACACACTGTATTACAGTGTTCCTACTGGTGACTGTGATCTATAGGTTAAAGATGATTCTCTTCTAGCAGGAAATAGAACCTCATGTAAAATATATTACACTATACTAGTGTACTATATAGGTGCATACATATGCAACTATAAGTATTACAGAAAATTCAAATAAAAATATAATGTCTTGAAATACAATAATTACATGTAGAAGTGGTGCATTATGGCTGTGGTATATCTTTATCAATCCTTTTCTCCATTTGTAAATATGTAGCAGCCAACATACCCAATTAAAACTAGCCTTCTCTTGAAATTGATGAAGAGATAATGTTTTTGCAGTATTTTTAGGAGTTATTTGAGCCAATTAATGGGCTGATATTCACCATGTGTTTATGTCCACTTTTCCTTTGTGCTATATTAGGCTGAAAGCAATAAGAGAAATATGATGCCAGAGTGAAACATAAGATTAAGACTATATTTAAAATTTATTAATGTGACAAGAAGCTCAAATTAAAAATGCTGGACAGTTTTAGAGGGAAATTTTGCAAGATATTCAAGTCAGTTTTAGGCAAGTTAATTTCTCCAATAAAAGTATTCTGTGACATGCTCTGTGCCCAGTGCAGAAACCCTGCCAATCCACTAAATGCTAATTTAGGGTCAGAGTAGGGAATTATATGTTCTGATACCTATTTTAAAGACTGTTTATGTATTCTATATGGGATAAAATATATAATATTCCTCATGACAAAAGCTAGAATCTAGGTCTTACCATTTGTTTTCCCCAGATTCTTGTACTCTTAGCCCATTAAATATCAACTTCTTTCTGCACAGCAGAATAGCTGAAGCAGATGGTTCAGCAGATTGCAAACCAGGCAGGTACATTCTCCATGTAGGTAGAAAATAAAAATGTTTATCTTCTTCAGGCTGATGAACCATGAAACCCATGAAAGTATGAAACCCTCCCTAAAGAATAAAAAATAATCCCAGATGGATGGGTTAGCCAGTGATCCACTGAATACAAGAGAGAACCTCCTCACTGTCCCTTGCCAAAGCAGAGTAGCTATGATGTCTTTTTTGGAAGCTAAAACTTAGAAATCTAAGTACAAGAAAAGAGTGTGAGTCCCAATCTCTTGTTGGCACCTGCTTTTCTGTACAGCAGGGTTAGTTTTTGTATTCATACCATGGTGCAAAATGAACCCTCTTATGAAATTCCATAAACACATTGGATTCCACAAACATTTCTGTCTCACATAACAATGTTACCTCATAGATTCACTTTATCTATGACTTATTATCTACTTCATTTATGTAGCAGAGCTGGAATCTCACTTTGCAGAGTTAAACACTTCTTTTCCTAGAACGTCTTCCTGGCCTCCAGGAAACTTTGCCAGAGGGTTGTAGTCACCCCAAGAGTCTCTGGCATCTCTCTTGGTACCTCTTCTCCAAGCATCTTGGTTACTCTGTGGTGCCTTAAATTACACCACTTATTTTTTAGGGACTTAATTAGTTTCCTTTATTTCTTCTTATAATTTTTTTTTTTAATGAGCTGGTAGTACCTAGTAAATTCCTGTACAGGAGCTGCTAGAGCAGAGTGTAAATTAAGGATGTGCAGAATATCACAAAGTTCTTATAAGACCTTAGTTGTCTTTACTTCCCTTAGTGAGAGATGAGAAGAAGAATCTCACAATGATGATGTAGGATTTTTCTTGTCTTATTTAATGAAAAGAACATGAACACACTGCTAGCTACTGAAAAAAGAAAATTCTCATTGAGTTCATTAGCCAAGATTAAAGCTGGAAGGAACATGTAAAACACCTGAGCCACTTCTATGACAAGATTTTTTTATCAAACTATCTATTGTCTATACAGCCTAATACCCTCAGCTCTGTGCTTCTCCTAGTGATTAATTTTAAGGGAGCACTCACTCTTTAGTTGCTAAGGGTATGATGTTTTTGAGAAACAGTACACTAAACATTTCAAGTAGGGTAAAGTATTTGTTGCTGCACTAAAACTCAAACAAGAGAGAACATTGTACCACTATTATCTTCAGATAGTTCTTTTCCCAAAATAAAGCTTTAAAAAATTAGTTTCCCTTGAGAGGGACTCCTGGAAGAACCCAGCCATGCAGAATGCACAGATTCACTCTGCCCCAGCAGGAGGGACACAGCCCTGTAGCTGAGCTCTGGCTCTCTTGTAAGTGCCCTCTTGGCACCAGCCTCAGCAGTGCCAGCTGAGCACTTGGGACCTGCCCTCATGGAAAACACATTAGGTTTGCCATTCCCTATTCCATACTTGCACTGGGGACTGAATGCATGAGTGCTAGGGAGTCAGTAAAAAGGGCAAAGCCATGGACCTTCTAGTTCTCTACTCACAGGCCAATGCCAAGCTCAGACAAGCAGGGACCTCCCTCAGCCACCCAACAGAATTGAAAAAGCTTTTTTGAAAAATCCAGTCAAGCAATTATTTCATCTGTGCATCCAGCTATGCATGTGTATGTGTAAGATCACAGTATATTTTGAGTTGAGAGGGACCTACAAGGGTCTTCAAGTCCAACTCTGAAGTGAATGGCCCATGTGGAGATTGAATCCACAACCTTGGTGTTATTAGTAAGCTGCTCTAACCAACTGAGATATCTGTATGTAAATAGTTTCTGCTTACACAACTCTATAGTAACTCCAAATTTGCAAAAATAATTTAAAATTTTAAAGTGACAATTTTATTTTTTGTATTTGGAAGAGCAACCAATCTATGGCTTCTCATGTATCAATAAGAGGTAATTCTTTATCTGTTGCAGGGGTGGGTGGAGGGAAGACAAACACCTATAACTATTTTTTTGACAATAAGCTGAGTCATATTTATATGCTATAAGCTGGCACAATGAATTGTTCCAGCACACATGTACAACTGCTGAGTGCAGTGCTCCAGAGATCTGTGATGTCTGCTTTGTCTACTCTGTTGTGACATACTAAAATTAAAAGTAACCTGCCCCTCACATTGATCTGCTGGCAAGCAGGACAATGAATTATTGTTGTAACATGCTGTGTTACAGCCCTGTAGTGCTTGAATTCTAGTTATTGTCTGTACACACTTATCTGGTACATGCACATTTAACTTTTGATTTTTATGCCTTTTATTCATTGAAGGAGAGCACTACATGAAGTGAGAAAGATTCTGTTTCCCCATTTGCAGCAAGACAAAAAATGTTCCCAGTCCACATCATCATGATAAAGCACACTCTTCAAATCTCTTTCCTTCACTTTTTAAAACAAAAACCTTCAAAATACACCAAGATTTTTTCAGAACCACTTTCTGTATCTTTCAGGTATTATATTATTGGCAACATCAACTCTCTCTCTTGCAGATATTGGAGAGCAATGGCAAACTTGTTTTTGACTTTAAATTTAGTAGTTTGAATTTTATTTTATTGTTGTCTCTTGTATTGTGTAAAGGTTCATGTATTAATTTAGACTAAGTTCTAGTTAAAATCCAATAAAAAGCAATGTATTTATACTGATTGCTGTAAGACCTTCAAAGAATTCAGAATATTACAGTAATATATATAAAGATTCTGTTACATTAAAAATTAAGATATCAGCTTTGTCCATTCATAGAATTTCTTTTCAGGAGTATAGTTTTTATTTGATACATGGCAAGAAATATTTGAAGTCTCCAGCTAATGGCTGCTTGGAAGGAAATGGCATAATTCCTGGAGGGTAACATGGGACCAATAATTACAGAACTGCTTTATTCTTGTACTCCAATAGTTCTATTTATTACATGCAGCAGGGAGAGGATGGAGTCAGAAGAGGAGGTGGAAGAGACAATGAGGGGTCTATGGCTTGTTATTGTGGTAGAGTAACATCTAAGCAAGACAGAAAATTTGTAAAGCTTCCCCTCAGTTACCAAGATAGCTGGATGTCTAGCTCTCCTCCCATACATTATATTTTACAACCTGGTCACAGTGTAACTGCTTAATGACATCTTGCTGACAGAGCAAATTAACTGTAATAAATATTTCTAGAATTCACCTCTTTCGAGAACTAGGTTTTAGTCTATCACATCAACTTGGGTTCCTCCAAAGCACTTGAGACACTCTAAATAGCAAAGAATGTGATGACAGGCAAACATTGACTCACAGAGCTGCCCCACAGCAGACTGAATATTGATCCAACCTCACTCTTGGCCTGCCACTGAGAACCAGGGTTACCAGATACATAAATGCTTGTCTATACATGAACCACAAATACCTATCTGTCCAGAGCTGGGCACAAATTGCTACTGACTTCATGTTATAATGAAAAGAGAAGAATAAAAAGTAGACATTACTGACACAGCAATATTCATGCATTTTTGACTTTAGGGTTGGTGCAGCCTCCCCTTGAGAAGTGAAGGCAGTTCTGGGACAGAAAATGAGGGTCCCTTGAATGCATCCAGAGGAGGGTAAGAAAGCATGTGAAAGTGCTGGAAGGAATGTCCTCTGAGGAGCAGCTGAGGGCTCTGGGTTTGTCCAGTCTGGAGAAAAGGAGACTGAGGCATGATCTCATTGCTCTGTAAAACTTCCCAATGAGGGCAGGTGGAGAGGGTGGAGTTAGTTCTTCTCCCTGGCATCTAGGGATTGGCTCTAAGCTGCATCAGGGAATTTAGACTGGGCATTAGGGAGCATTTCTTTATCAAGAGGGTATCAAACACCAGGAGGCTTCCTGGAGGGGTGGCCAATGCCACAAGCCTGATCAGGAGGCATTTGGACAATACTCTTAAGAACATGCTCTACCTTCTGGTCATTCCTGAAGTGCTCAGGCAGTTGGACTGAATGATTTTTTGGGTCCCTTACAACCAAAATAGTTTATTCTATTTTTTTTTTTTTTTTTTTTTTTTCTGAAGAGAAATGTAATGAATACAATGAATCACACAGTTTGGACATTGGCAAAGATCTTACACTGACAAACAAGAAATATAATTCCAAATGAGAAAAATGAGTGATTGGTTTGTATATGGAGTTGAGTCTGAATCAATTAGATAGACCAAGAATAACTTTTATGTTGAGACAAAATACAGTAGGAATTCTAAACACAGTAATAGCCCATATTCCTATAAGGCAGAATTTATGGGTGCTGCTGCTTGTGGCTATCAAGTGAAAATGGATATGGAGGGTCAGATTGATCTCCTGTAACTTCATTTTCTTGAATTTAGATCTCTGGTCTGTCATTCATTTGCACTACTTCTGGTTTTGGGTTGTAAGAGAAGAAATAATGCAGGGCACCTGAATACAACTCTCATGGCCTGACACGTACACAACCCTGAGTAAGCTGAGACAATATTCTTCTACAGATATTTGTGGACAGACATGTATTTGTGGTTCATGTATAGACAATCTCCTCTTAGACTATATGAGAGCAGGTGGAAATAATCTACCAAATCTTAAATTCCATTTAAAATTAATCTGAATCCCATTCTGACATACTGTTCAGAAAAACATTGTATGGAATGTCTTACTCTTCAGATCTTTTTCAGAGAGTTGTTAAAACATGTAGAGATGGCAGACAATTTACTGATGTAATGATATCTTTCAAGGTACAGAAAAATGTACATTTTTAATTTGGGTTCATGAATTAATTGATACAAAGTCTTGCTACCTTGAGGAAAAAAAATATCTAAACCAAAACAAAGACTATGGACCAATCCCATCTTCCACTTATATTACCCTACCATGGATAAAAGCAGGAGTTATTTTGGCTTCTCAGAGTTTGATGAGATCTGGAATTACTCCCTACATTTATACTACAAAATTAGTATAAATTAAATTAGTTGAGAATTGAGAGTTTTAGACACTTTTCAATCTATATCTCTCAATTATGCTGATACATAGACACATGCTTCTTTCTTAATGCAGCTGCTCATTTGATGATGTTAAGTTTATAGATTTTGCAGATATTATTGCAGCTGGAATGAAAATTAGGATTTACCCAATTCTCACACAAGAGTTTCATTATGGTGCAAAGGAGTGAAAAATGAGTGCTAAAAGTGATCTAATTAACTGAAATATCTGATCCAACTCTAGCTCATTAAACAGAAGACTAACACAGCTAAAGTATTATTGCAGAAGTTTAGCAATGAGAAGTAAGATTCCTGATTCCAAGGTGCCTGGTGGAACTCCATGAGGTCTTTAAAGGAAACACTGAAATCAGGCAGTAGTGCCATTGAAAATTTACCAATGTTCCCTCTTGTAGCATCCTTGTGGGTTTCAGTGAGACTGCTCACTCGGTTGCTTAGGTTTTATTGTGAATGGAGGGAATTAATTATCAGTTTGATTAAGATTTTCACATCATAACCCTGGGGGACTGTCAATCTGTTTATCAAGAAAATTAATCATAACTAAGAAATTACACTATTTTAATAAATAAATTAATAATTTGGAAATTGTGATTCAGCTTTGGAAATGAACTGATTTAATGAATTTCTTCATCATCACTGGTTGATAGTTATTCATGCCAATTCTTCGCATTTGAGAAAGGAATGCATGGTTTCAGGTTCTAGAAAACTTAGTAAAATACATGATTTACAGTCAAATTGTCATGGCAAATGTAACTGAGTTATATCTGTTTCATTGCCACTGGCTATGACTTTCAAATTTCAGTTTAAATTCTCTCCACATAGGGAATACTAGATGTCTGCTAAAAGTCAGTATTAAAAACCAGTGACCCTTAGGGTTCATATATCTAAGAAAAACTGACAGCAACGATAAAAAACATTATTAACAACAACAATAAAAATAAATAATTATTGGAAAAATATTTGTTTTTTATGTGATGGACTGTCAAAGACTCTGCCCAGAACATGGCCTGGAGATTTTCCTGGATACAGCTTGTTTTTATTTGTTTGTGTTCTTTGTTACAGTGAATCATGTTAAAATACATGGATCTCTGACATTAGCAGGATGAACTACTCTAGGAAGCATGTGAATCTTCTGGAGAAGCAAAACATCCATATTCTTGCCCTGGAAGGGGCAGGAATTAGCAGGAAAGAGGTCCATCAACTGAGCAAAATTGTCCCTTCTCTAACTAAGATCCAGTGAGAAATTAATTGTTCAATGTATGAAAATCAGTGGGGATGAGAGAGGACAAAACTCCATTTTAAAATTATTACCACCATACCTTAAAGGACAATTTCATGTTTACTTTTGTAGGCCAATTTATGCAATATGCCATGGTTTTAAAAGATAAGAATATCAGTGTAACATTTAATACACAGTAATCAGTCAATAACATGCAACATGAGCAAGTAGATGTGGCCAGATGAGATGTTACAATACCATGTCCAGGAGAAGACTAAAACTCACAAAGTTTTTAAATTGCCTTAGCACTGTGTAATTCAGTGTTGACATAAGTTTGAGAATGCAGCTACTGCTCTGTAAATGTTTAGTCTCTTGCATAACAAACATCTTAGCACACACAGAGCTTCAATTTAAAGATTCTCAAAACAAGCAATTGTTATTTATGGCAGAACCTAAGCTGGCCCTAAAACTAAATTCAGCTCAGTACCAGAAGACCCCATAGATCTCTGCACCACTGAAGCCAAATTTGTCCTTTCTCTAAAGCTGTCCTTAAAGTTGAGAAACATATTGTAATAGAGGGGAATATTTTTAGGTGTTTTTTTTTTTTTTTTGGTTGGTAAATCTTGCATGCCTCAGAAAAGCAGACAGGAAAAGAAATCTGAGAATATAGGAAGGACTGGATGAGCACTATGCCACCAACTCTAAATTGAAAACAGTTACACATTCAATGTAAATGTTCCTGAAACACAGCATTTTTTTTTTTTTTAGATTTATTAGGTGTTACTCAGGGAAAAGAGGTGATTAAAAAAAGTCTTTCCCCCCCATAATTCAATGATTAAGGTAGACAATGTCCAAATTTCAAATTATTTAGCAAAAGCTACAAAACTTTTAACAATTCAACCTCTATGATATAATATCCTCTACCCCAGCAAATAAAATAAAATAGCACTGCATCCTTCCTATTTCATAAATATGTTAATAAGGACTGCAGCTAAGCTGGATCTAAATTATGGAATTGCACATGATGCTGAATATCTGAGTGGATTTTTTTGATACTGTGCTGGTTTTGACTGCAATTGAGTTAAGTTTTTTCGTGGTAGCTTGAATGGGCTTGTGTTTGGAATCTGTGATGAAAACAGGGATGATTTCACTGAGACATTTTGTTTATGCATACCTGAGAAGTATTTACTCAGCATCAAGATCTTTTCTGTTCCTCAAACTCACCCACCATCAAGGAGGTTGGGGGTGTACAAAAAACTGGGAGGAAAACAATCTTAATTTTGAGTAAGCATGATCATTAAGATAGATTAAAAATCTAAGTTTAGTGTTTCTTGGATGTGTAGCTTAGAATAATTACTCCTCAAGGTTAATGTTTTTTATATGTTCATCTAAAGGAACTGTACTGAAGTTAACAGAATATACCTAATTAAAATGGAATAATCTTTTTAAGAAAGTAAAGATTGCTCTCAGTATGGCTATGAACACCAGTTGCAGCCATTTAACTTATTTGTCAAAATTCATAAAGAAATTTGACTCTAAATACTCAGGTTGGAGACTATTATTTCCTTCTATTCTATACTGTGAATACTCTATGCAGATTATCTCTTTATGGAAGACTTTTGCCATCTGATTGCTACCTGGAGATGAAAAGGAAGCATTTTACTTATATACATTTAGGAAAGGAAATCAATTTAAACTTTCTTCAGAGGTAAAAATGGAAACACAGGAAACCTTTCTTGCCTCCTGACTATCAAAAATACTGAAAAGAGTCCTAGGTAACCAATATGAATGCTAAATATAACCTTGATTAATTATCCAGTTGTTCTGTTTTTCAGTAATGAGTTATTCAGCATTATCCAGGAGTTACAAAATAACACATTTTCCATACTCAGTTGTGGGGAAAATTTTCAGGCAAACACTGTCTACCTTATTTGCAGTTCTTGTGTTTTGTAACTTTCCAAGTGAATGTCAGAGATCTGCCAATCAAATCCTTGCTGAAACACTTGGAAAAGCAAAAACTCTAATGGCAATGCCCTTCACCACTTCATACAGAAATGTCAGCTTAGCAGACAAGAGATCTTGTCATTCAAGGAAAAAAAAGAAAAAGAATGGATAAAGTGAAGTATTTCAATGCCATTGTCTGTATTTATGTTTGTTGGCTTTGACATTCTGTCATACTTCAAGCTTTTATAGCACACTTGTCCTCCATGCAGTGCTTTATGTATGAGGTGAAGAACAATATTCCATTGTTGCAGTAAGAGCAGGGAAAGGACAGGGAAGTGATTTGCTTAAGGCCATTTCTCACATCACAAGAAGTGAGAAGAGTCCCTGTTTTTTCCAAATGCCGACCTTTAACCGGCCTTTCCCACTGTAAAACATGACTCTCTGTGCTGTTCTACCATCACTTGATTGATCCTTCTGAAGTCAAATGTAAGGCTCCTGCTGCCTGCAGGAAAAAGATAAACCACAAAAACCAAACCAAACCAAACAAAAAAAACCCCAAAAAAACCCCACCAAAACCAACCAACCAATCAATCAAACAAACAAAAAACCCAAGCAAACCCCCAGATTCTTTATATCTTAAGTTGCTACCTGGCTTCATCTTTGTATTTTCTTAGCTTTTCCTTCCTTTTGAAGTTATGAAACTTTTGAAAAGAAATAATTCACATTCTTCACAACAGTATACTGTGTCAAATTGATAACTATAGCTTAATTTTACACTGAAAAAGTGTTCCTGTAGAATTCTGATTATTTGTATATGATCTAACAAGAAGATTTAGCAAAACAGAGAACTGAAGTAGAGCTCACCAGTCCTAACCACTGAAGCATAATGTCCACTTCAGTTAGCAGAGCACTTTTTTTTTTTTTAATAGTTTAGAATTTCCATCCTGACAACTGGATTTAAAAATTACTATTGTTTATTTACTTTCTAAATGCCTGGAAGACATCCAGACAGTCAGAAATCTTGGGACCACAGGTTGAAACTACTGATTTCACTTCATGACATTCTTGACCCATGACCTTCCCCAAAATAAAAAACATTTTTTCAAGTCTTTTCTGTGATGCAGAATGCCATAGATGGCACTGAAAATATGTAACTGGTAGATTTTATTGACATGGGTAAATAAAAATACTCTTCTTGGTAATGCCTAATATTATGTCAAATGCTGATGGTTCCTAACTGCAGTTAGGGAAGTTCAGATTTGACATCAGAAAAATAATTTCCACTAGGAAGGCTGTGTAATCCAGGAAAAGTTTTCCCAGAGAGTCTATGGAGTCTTAATCCTTAGAAGATTTTAAAGATTTAGCTAAGCAGAGAATAGCTGACTTGATCTAGTGTGGAATGGTTCTGCTTCAAGAGGAAAGCTGAGCTATATGGCCTCTGTTTCTATGATTCTGTTTCAAATTATTTATTTTATAGATATTTGTGTTTGATTTCCTTTAAACTGTCTCAGTTCTGTAAAGAGGCAATAATTGGGCACCTGCAGTATAGATTCTAACAATGTGTGCCAAATTAGTATTCCTCAAAAAGTGAGCAATCCATTCAGCATTCTTAAAAGAATACTGAGGAATTTCCCTGAAAATATGAACCTTAAATAGAAAAAATAACAGACTTTAACTTGGGAAGAAAATCTACTTAAAATCTGCATTATAGTTCTTGCTGATTTCACTGAAGGCATTGCCACTCAGCATGGCCCCACAGGTCACAGGATTTGCCCTCTGAGCACACTGGGGAAGCATATTTAGTAATCAGCTGGTAATGGAGCTGTGCTATCTGATGAATCACTGATGGACTATGGGACACACAACTGTGTTTGAAAGTGAGAGACTCCAAGTCAGAAATACAATTTATTAGCAAAACAATAAAATAAATGTAATAGTTAAAAAAGATCCCTGACAGAGTCAGAATACAACCTGACACCCTGTTCTTTAGGGTCATGGTAGCAGTCCAGATTAAGTGGTCTTGTTGAAGCAGTGATCCCATAGAAACAACTGGTAACTCTTGTCCTCTGGGAATTCAGTCAGTAAGGTTTGTGCTGTCCCAAAGCCCAGATTATATCCAGGTGGGAACCCTTGGCTCCTCCCCCCTGGGCAGAGCATCTCACAATGGGCTGATGTCATTCTATGAGTCACACAATGGGTCCTTGATTACCCATTAAGCAGAGACAGCTCCTGAAGGGAGTTACCTGTGAGCCATGGGCAGGGCATTGATGGGCCATTAACAGGAGATAGCCCAGAGGGAGGAGGCAGGAAAACACTGCCCCACCTGGTTTCAACAGCTCATGAAGGTGGTGATAGGATGCATACTTTGGGTACATCTTACATTGCAACCTAGGACGACAACAAAAGCCTTCCAGTGCAGTTAGCCTTGCATAAATTAGGGACCTACCTGTGTGTGCAGCACTCAACCAATCAGCCAGAGTTAGACTGAAGCTTTGCTTGTCCCAAAGGCATAAAAATAATCATCCATTTGTTTTAAGAGTTGTATTTTTGATCCTTGCATATGTTGAAACTGTAATTCTGGCAATGCAGAAGTACCATATAATTATTTTAATTTTCAGATGATGTTTTTTGCATTCTACCAGATCCCACTGTGGCCCAGTTGTTCACATCTAGATTCTATTGGCAATGTCTCTTAATTAATTCAGTCTACAACCTGTTCCCAAAAAAGCTCTATCAGGCAGGTTTTATTATGAGAACATGGCTAAATAGTAATGTTTACTGGTCACTGGCACTGCAATTGCTTTTCAAAATGTCCTTGAAGCAGATTTGATTGCTATTGGCAAACACCTGGTAAGCCATTCTTACTTAGCAGACATAAACAGCAGTTTAATTTAAGATCCCTAAGTCACACTGCATAACATTTAACCAAAACAAATTCTTTTGGTCCAGGCCAAATAGTGAGTTAAAGTGTTGCAGCATCCATCTTTAAGTTTCCTTTCTTTAAGTGAAATGAATTGCAAATTTGCCTGCAGAATGAGAACTGAATTGCAGGTCAGCTCGTCACACAGGGTGAACACTGACAATCTGAAAGTCCTGTATAAAAGGCCTGGAAACACTTAGCAGTGTAGTGAACACTGGGAACAAGGATGTGTCTGCACTACTGTCCATCCTCTTGCCCAGGTGTCTGACATGTGCCCTGAGGTAAAAAAAAAAATCAAGCCTTAGCAACATTGTGACAAATTAAATTCTCTATGGCAAAATAAATTCTTAGCTATTACCTACTTAGTGAAAGTTTATGACTTCAGTTGTATAAATAATGTTGGCATGAAACTCCCATTTAATTATATTATGTCATCTTTGCAGCAACACTGCAGCTAAGAATTCAAAATAGTTTGGGTTTTTTTTTTAACAAGTCACTGAAGACTGAAACAGAGAGAAATGGAGGCTTTCATGCACAGAAACCCCTTGCTTGTGTTCTCTAACAGCAAACTGTGTCTCAGAGCCACATGAAATTATTTGACCTCTTTACTGCAATACATCTAACCCAGATGTTTCTGCTTCTATTGTGTGCTTAATATCAAACAATCTCATTTAACTACATACAGGGAGGAAAAATATCTGTGCTGAGATTAAGGATAGGTGCTGAAGGACAGAAACCTCAGCGAGGCTACAGAGGTTGAGATTCAGTCTTGTTCACTGAGTTAAGATAAAATGTTAAAGAGACTTCTCTAAACTTTGTGCTTCCCTTTGGGTCTCCAGTGAATGCCTTGGTCTCCCTGTGTCCTTGGGATTTGGGTCTTTTTCTGCTCATCATTAAACAAAGAGTGGCTTTAACTAACTGTGCTTAGGAGCAGCTCTAGAAGTGGTGCTCAGACACTCACCTTCCATGGTACATTCATACAGCTGAACATGCTTACCAAGCATTGACTGTTTATCACTAGACAGGAATTGAACAGTTAGGAGGATCTGGGAAACATGGTAGGAAATCAGAACTCCCAGGCCTGAATTGAGAAACCTAAGCACTGGTCCTACACAACTCTTTTGTTTTTATTATCTCTCTTCCCATGCTGGTTATTTTGGGCAGATGTGTTTGAAGTTACTTTCCTGTCAAGACGCAGAAGGTCTGGGCTTGCCCCAAAC
>VWYE01012754.1:501007-516562 GCA_013398995.1 Alaudala cheleensis
CAATGAAAACTATATTATTATAAATTCTGTATTTGACTTTTGTAGACAAGATCCACTGTCTCTATAATCTCTATTTCTACCTCTATGATAGGCCTATTGCTAATTGCTGAGATGCAAGTTAGTTCTGGTACACTCAGTTGTATGTTATAAAACTGCTCTGCAAGGTTCAAGTCAGCTCTGGTAGTGCTGAAAAAGGTTTTCTTTTGTTTGCTTCTAAATTTAGGCAGATGCTTAAAGGAGTCATTGTGGAGTGCAGTTTTAGACTTGAGCTCACTAAGCAATATTTCAGATACTGAATCTGCTTTTATCTCTGACCCCAGTGACCTAAGCAGGATGGCTCAGGAAAGCCTGGGGGATGATTCCCTGTGTGTACCAACATGGCTGGCAGGTCAGCCCAGGCAGTTTGGGCAGAGCCCAGGGCTCTGTTGCTGTCTGACCCACAGCAGCTCTGAATTCAGCAGCCTCTGGGTACCATGCAGTCTTCAACCCTATACTATTTTGTCTTTCTAAATAAACAAAGGCTTTTATTCTTTAAAAAGGTAATGCCAGCTACTCAGTCACCTGGATGAGCCTCTTTTTTCTATATCTTTACATATTCAATGCTTTATATGACACTTTATCAAATATTTATTGTGATAATGGAAAGCTAAAAGTGAGCAGGCAAATTAATAGTGAAGTAGTTAAACCGCAATATCTGTGAATAATAACTTTTACTGTAGGCAGAGAGTTTCTCCTAGGGTGTGTTTTTTATTCACATTTGAAAGGTTTTTTTTATCCTGATCATTGAATTTACTACAGGACTTCCAGGACAAATTCAGGCAGAAAAGTCTTTAAGAAAGAATATCAGAACAGATTTTGTTGTTAAAGAGGAAGGGTTTTACTTTAACAAACTTACGAAGTAAACATGTAAAAACACTTTCTTAACAAAGAACTACTTTTAAAGTGCCTAATAGCATAGTAAAAGTGGCTTAAGAAAACTACTCGGACAGATTTGACATTTATGGGGATTTTCTGAGGAGTGACATAAAAATAACTCTCTGAACTAAGATCACGAACAAAGTACATTTGCACTTCTTTGCACTAGCAACCTAATCATGTGTAAGAACATGAAAAATATATGATCTCCTTTGATTTACTAAGAAAAAGAAATTAGATACTAATTTCTTCCATAGTGTTTAAATCCAAACCAGGGAAAGAAAATAGGATATTAATGTATAAAATATATCTTTAAATGTTCTCAGCATTCATCATACATATTTTAAAATGTGAGAAGTGTGAGGTTTATGAGATTGAACTGATATCTGCATTTTCAGACTGTCTGGGAGCTGTTCAACATCATTACTTGGGGCTTTCCATATGCAAAGACCCCAGAGTGCTTTCTAAAATGTGAAGCTGATGCAAATTCCACCCATTCACCAAGGGACCCCTCTCAGCCTTGAGAGCTGAACTGCAGCCCTCTCAGAGGGATTTCAGGTATGGTAACACAATGGACAAGAGAGAGATTTGGGAAGGAAAAATGGCCAAGGGCATCGGGGCACCACTTTCAGGGCTGAAAGATCTCAGATGTCTCAGTAGAGCACAACAGACCTTGGTGTGCTGAAGTAGCACTAAAACCAGTCCTGTGTTCTACATGTCTGCAAGATAAACCTGACAGTAATATATCACTAATTTTTTCATCCCTGTGAGGAACACTGCAATTTTCCCATGAAATGAAGTGTGGCCTGCATCAGGGTGTATCATTCAGCCAAGCCTTAAGTCCTTATATCAAAACTACTTGTAAAATCCCCCTATAAAGTGCTGAATAGAAATGAATCATCTCAACATCTTAAAGGATTCTCTTTCAACCTTGTGTCCACAATAAAATTTACCATTAAAGATGTTTTATGCAGTAGAACCAGAAATAGGTCAGCTATTTCTGAAACTCACTCTGTGTGTTTGGATCTATATTTACCTTTGGCTTTATAGAAGATAGTAAAACATTTTTGTAGTGGAACTGCATTTGTTCATTTAAACATTATGACAGATATAGTTACATGTCTAAGAATCCCATGACCCAGAACGTGGTGTACTTTATATTAAAGAATATGTGACTGCCCTAATTAAGAAATTAAAAAAAAATTCTACTAATAATTCTCCCACAGACATCATAAATAGCAGGTTACTGCCAAATATAATTTTCCTATATCTCACAACTTAGATATACATTGAATTAGCTGAAACTAAAATGCATCTCTGCATGATTAAATAATAAAAAATTACAAATGTTTAATATATATTTCCTCAACTGGCAAATTTTTATTGCCTTTTACTTAATTGTTTAAAATACAAAAACTTTTGCATGAATTTTCATATTATTGGCCAGAGTTGTTGCCAGTAAATTCAGTATTGGCCAAAAAAAAAAGCTAGTGCAATGTTGTTTTCAGACAGACTTGTTTTCCCTGAATTAAGGGGATAGCTTTTATGAAATGAAACATTTTCTGGTACAAAAATATATCTTCCATTCAAGAAAAGTCTCCAAAATTCAAATAAGTGACTGGACAGAAAAAAGGTCATGTGACAGTTGGCCCAAAAGGATGCATTGTATGGAATAACTACCTCTAAATGTAGAGGTTTATAGCTATGCTCAAAGAACTGTCATAAGTGTAGTGATAAAGAGGCAGAAATATTCTGTATCTACCTGATTTCCTTTATTTTCTGTCTTATCATCAGTAGTTATGACTTTTGAAAATATTGACTGTAGACACAGGGGGTGGAAAAAAGAGGATGTGTGGTAAATGTTGTTCAAGTTAGAAGACTGGGGAGTTGATGACATCGTGGCATAAAAAACTATTCCTGTTCTGGAGTATTTCTGAGCTCTGTTAGGAAGACAAAGTATGAAACTGAATTATTCATGATACTTCATAGATATCTTTATTGAATAGTTTGTTTTACTAAACTTTATTTTCAGCCTTTGAAAGGAAATTGGGCTGGGGAGAGGAGAAAGCTTTTAGAATTTGGATAGCCCTGACTAATAGAGTTAAAAGATTATTTTTTTTCTCCCATGAGACCAGAGCTCAGCAGCATAAATGAAAAATACATTAAAAGAGACCTCCATGAGTGCCAAAAACCACTTTTGCAAATAAAGTCTATGAAAGCTTCTGATATTTTGGTAAAATGAAAGACCCACAGACCTTGTAGGCAGGCAGTTAGCAGTGTCACCAGGCTCTCACAGAAAATGACTGAACAGGAGAATTTCCTCCTGCCTCAAGCTCATGGGAGGTAATTAGTGCTAATTAAATTTTACCTGACCTGTTCATTCATATGGATTTGGTCTAGTGCAGATATCTGAACACAATTCATCCGGGATACAAGAAACCAAGGCCTGTTTGCAAGGAGAACAGGGGTTAAGGAGAAAAATTAGGTGAGTTCTAAATATTTTTGCCAAAGACTTTCCAGATCTTGTTTTTGAAAAGTCAACTGGCAACACCATGGGGAGAAATCTGTGAATTAATCTTTTGCTGAAGATTTACTAAAGTTTAAATTTGCTAAAGATTTACTACAGTTTTACTATACTAAAAATTTACTGAAGATCTGCTAAAGACACAGGGCACATGAAATCAGGCAATAGAGGATTTTAATATTCATCATCATCATATTTTCCATAGAGTTCTTTCCTGAAAAGTTTGTCTGTTTTGTTTAATATCCAAGAAAGACTTTTTTTGGCTTTAAAATTAATTTATCCAATTTCCTTAATGGTAGAAAATGAAGCAAAATTGTTCTGTAGATATCAGCGTATGTTACATTGATTTTACATACTTTTAACTTCATGCTTTTTGGTCCATTATTCAGTCAGGATGCCATTCTTGGACACAAAATACAGTTTAGCAGAAAATAAAATTCACCTTGAGTTTTGCGTCACTGGTGGGAAAGACAAAAATTGATCAGGTGATTACAATTCTTAAATAATTTAATGTTTTTTGGTATTTCTCTGCAAAATAGGTGGCAGTTTTTTCATCCAGCTTCATGCATTGTTTGTCCTTTAAATGAGATAGAAAAATTCCCAGGATTAAAAATGCACTGCTTTTACATGAATTACAGCTTTTTTTACTTGTCTTGTATTAATTAATATGATCAAAAATTATCTACAATTGTGTTTTGATTAAAAAAACTAATTATTTTTTACCTAAAATAAAAAAAAATTGAAAAAATGGTGTTCATAACTTCTGACTAGTTTCAACGGAAAAATATTTAGAGGAGAAAGGAGCATTTGCCACTGGCATTGTAGGAACAATTATATTTCTTTTAATTTTAAAAGGCAATTTTGTTCTCTTTTGAACCTTTTTTTTTTTTNTCCTGAAAAAACTGTATTTACTGACTCTGAACTCTTCCTAAAAAATATTTTTCAATTTCACCTATTTTGTCTGTATTTAATTTAGGGCATACTATCTACCTTAAACTGCAAAAAAAGTCCTGCAATGGTTAACCTGGGTCCTGGTGCATGAGACCTCAGCAGTCAGGCTTCAGACTGAGAGGAATAAACTTCATCTGCATGAGGTAGAGAACTCTGTTAGAGCAAAGCCATAAATCTCAGTGGAAGACCTCCCCCATGAAAGGTATCAGAGTCCCACTCTAACAGCTTTCCTTAGAGCACACAGCAATTTATCTCAGCTCTGCAGTGTCAGGAGACAAAGTAATAGCAGGAAGGGGGGGCTCAGTCTGTAAATAGAGTCTCTCCTGAAAGCCTATTCACCCAAGGTGAACTTCTGGCCTTGTGAAAGTGATGGCAGAGTTCCCATCAACCTCATCTGTGGCTGGGGAAGTGTTTGAAAAATGTTCACCTGTTGAACACCATTGGAGCTGCATTTATCCCAGGACAGGTTCAGCACCAGCACATTCATTAGAGCTGGAACTTGTTTCTGCACTGAAATTGCTGCACTTCATAATGATTAAACAAGGGCAGCTCCCCTATCATTGATTCAATTTAATGAAATTTAAGCTTGTGTAACTTGCTCTTCTATACAAGAAAGGTGGAAGGCACACTAGAAGAAGGGACCTTTCTTCTGATTTTGCATCTACCTTTTGTTTGTGTATCAAGACAGGCAGGAAATTGAAACGAAATTTAATCTTTTGTTAATAAATGGTATCTTTCAGCAAAGTATTTATACCAATAGAAAACTGTGATGGCCAGTTTTGATTAAAAAAGGGAGCAATTGGGCACATACCGGGCTATTTTTTAAGCTTGGATGAAAGCTCAATTGCAAGGTGGCTCAAATGTATTTGCAAAGAACTCCTTTGGANGGGCTGTAATTCAGATGAAATTAAATTAATGAGCTTTACTAAATTATTATAGTTGTCCAAAACAATTTCTGAAGGCAACTTTTTCCTTTTGGTTTAGTAATTTTATGACAAGGGTCATTGTTCCCCTTTCCCTTTCCCTTTCCCTTTCCCTTTCCCTTTCCCTTTCCCTTTCCCTTTCCCCTTCCCTCTCCCTTCCCTTCCCCTCCTCTTCTCCCCTCNAGCAATTTATCTCAGCTCTGCAGTGTCAGGAGACAAAGTAATAGCAGGAAGGGGGGGCTCAGTCTGTAAATAGAGTCTCTCCTGAAAGCCTGTTCACCCAAGGTGAACTTCTGGCCTTGTGAAAGTGATGGCAGAGCTCCCATCAACCTCATCTGTGGCTGGGGAAGTGTTTGAAAAATGTTCACCTGTTGAACACCATTGGAGCTGCATTTATCCCAGGACAGGTTCAGCACCAGCACATTCATTAGAGCTGGAACTTGTTTCTGCACTGAAATTGCTGCACTTCATAATGATTAAACAAGGGCAGCTCCCCTATCATTGATTCAATTTAATGAAATTTAAGCTTGTGTAACTTGCTCTTCTATACAAGAAAGGTGGAAGGCACACTAGAAGAAGGGACCTTTCTTCTGATTTTGCATCTACCTTTTGTTTGTGTATCAAGACAGGCAGGGGATTGAAATGAAATTTAATCTTTTGTTAATAAATGGTATCTTTCAGCAAAGTATTTATACCAATAGAAAACTGTGATGGCCAGTTTTGCTTAAAAAAGGGAGCAATTGGGCACATACCGGGCTATTTTTTAAGCTTGGATGAAAGCTCAATTGCAAGGTGGCTCAAATGTATTTGCAAAGAACTCCTTTGGATGGTTGATCTAACTGGGACTTTTTCAAGGCACAATCAGTCCTTTCCTCTCTCAATGACTGGGAGGAAAATGTGCTTCAGGAATGGTGGAGATATTTAAAGTCTACAGAAATTGCAAATTCAGTGGTCTGAATTCTCTGCAGTGTTCTGGCTGCCCATGAGGACACAGTTCTGTGTGTAAACTTCTGCCTTCCCAGGGGAGGAGGGGCAAGAGAAAAGCTGGAAGTCAATGGAAGTTCAGTAGCAATGGAAAGAATTCATCACAGTGCAGACAGCCTGTGACACCCACTTAATCCCCTAAACAAATCTCCAGTGGTGAATATAGTTGCAGTCAGATGACTTTTGGAATAACATGGGACTTAATGTCACAGAGGCAAAAAGGCAAAAGAAAAAGTTTTAGCTTAAAAATAAACAGAATATCCATAACTGCCACAGGCAGGGAAAGTAACAATCTTAGAAGCCCTGTGAGCTGTCCAGGCATCCTCTTGGGACTAGCTGACCTTAAAAAGCAAAAATTTATAAATTAAATTCAATTTGAAGTAAACAAAAGCATCTGATTAAGTGGAGCCCTGGCATTATTCAGATTATTAGGAATTATGTCATGTGTGGTGCTTTCAGGGATCTTCTTTATCCCGTAACAAATGCATGAATGTAATCACAGAAAGTAGCATCTGTTTTGTCAAACATGTCTTTTAAATTATATTTTTCTCAAGAAACATTTTCATCTAAAGAGAATAGGTATCAAATGTAAAAAATTTGAAACAAAGATCAACTTTTAAGTAAAAAATTTTGCAATACTCTGCTCATAGCTCTGAAATACTGACCCAAAGAGGGACAAATTAGGATTTTTGGTGGTGACTAAGAGAAATGGTGACCGTGGTCTTAAATAAACCAAGGCAGATGGTTAAGTTAATCATTTATCACTTGGAAATCCTAGAGCTATAATTCTGCCAGTTTATTTCCAAGAGCATTTATATGTTCTTTTATGGTTCCCTGTCACAGCTAAAAGTTAGGACAAGAAATCAGAAGGAGATATCTCAACATTTTAATTAAGTCATCAGAAACAGACTCAACTCTTCCCAAACATTTTATGCTGATTGACTGCTTGCATGACTGATTGCTTTAGTTTTCTACCTGCAAAATGAAAACAGCTTAAAAGATAGTAATGCATGTTTACTCATGTAGCCCAACTTAATATTTGTCATAAAACATTTATGGAGCTGTTGAGATTAGACAATTGTAATAAATGCTGAACTAAGAGATTAAACCCTTCATTTTCTGGTTTTGTTCAATACATGTCAACTATTTAAATGTCATGATTCCCTAAGGTATGTATTGCTTCATTAATTGATATTATGACATTTTGGTACCTTTCTATGGAGTTATTATGTATTGTCAAATGTATGTGCAAATTCAGTGTTTGAAAAAGAAAAACCAATATAACTCCACATCAGAAAAACTAGCTCAGGCTTTCCATTTATCATCCTCAATTTTTTGTGTATCAGTCACTTGTCAGAAAGAACAATATCTACATACAAAACCAACAACAGCAGAAACAGGATGCTATGATTCACATTGCTATGAAATCTTAGAGAGGAGTAGTAAATCATAAATATGATTAATGGTATGATATCAGTTTTAACCTTGTGTCAAACTGATGTTTATTTCCCATTCATTCTGTTGAAAGTCAAAAAAATAATGCAGAAGATACATCAAGAAGGATATTTTAAAGACATATAAAATAGCTGTTTGGAGCTGTGTGTCATGCCAAAACACTAAACTACACTATAGCTAGGAAATAGGAAATCCACATTTTTTATTACAGAAAAATTACCATATATCATCCTGTCTTTTTACAATTTTTAAATGATTTTTTCATCTTATGTTTGCATATATGTAGCCTTTTATATGAATGTGGATACACAGCTGTAATTAATACATGTAGTTCTGTACTTTCTTACAAAAACCATGTGCATACCTTATGAAATGTGAAGTTAATGTAAATTTTAAGGGACTGAACCTGTGACTAAAATTTGACTAAATTTGACTAAAAATACAGATTTATTGTTATTACTTAAAAATTAGAATAGCTTCTTATTATAATTCCTGTTCCAAGAAAGATGCCATGAAATAGAACAATGTGCAAAAGAAAATAATTCTGAACAATATTGGCTGGTTGACAGTGAAACTTTGGTGCAAAATAGAACAGATTTGGTAGATCTGCTAAATTTTGACCAGTACTTTAAAAGAAACTAAAAAAATAAAAAGAAAGTGCAGAATGATGATAGGTTTGTTCTCAGAATGGTGGCCATCTCATTACAGCTAGTGATTAATCAATACCATACCATGAAATCAAGGTCAAGGTGAGTTATTGTAAGGCATTAATTCAATCCTTAGCATTATGAATACATCTATATTAAGCTTGTTCTCTAACTATTTGCTTTATCTGTCTTTAGTGCTTTCTGTAGCTCTCCCTTGTGATATACATTAGTTGAAAAATTATCCACTTATCAAGGAAAAAAAATCACAATAGGGAGAAATACAATAATTTTTAATGTGCCATCAGGAGAAAGGAGAAGAAAAGTATTAATGGAAAACTTTAATGAAATCTTCCTTAACTAGGTACCAACATGTGAGCCCATTTGATTGCATGCTACAGAGAGTATAAGGCACTAAATGAATGGACAGCTTAAGGTTAATTTCACTATTTTTATTATTTCATGAAATTAAAAAAAAAAACAAACTCTCCCTCTAAATGTGGGAAATTTGCCTTTTTGGTCATTAATTATACTTTGTGTTGACCACAGAAAGACATATTATCTAGGAAAAGCATCTGCTGGGTAGTAATGGATGAACTTAGAGATTAGTGAAATAAAAAACTGGGCAGGTGTTCTGATTCTTGAGAGTAATTCTGCACTGATTTCACGGTAGAAACACCTTTAAGAAAAAAGCTATCTGAAAACAAAATGCACTTAGAAAAAAAATTTATGAAGTCAGATGCACTTGTCTTAAAGTCTAAATTAATTTGAAAGCAATAGGAAAAGAATGGATGCAGCCATGCTTTCAAATGATATTTTTTAGAAACTGTTTATCTATAAATTTAGAAATTTGATTTATATTGCTTCATTACTTAAGTAAATTCTCATAAATTCTGAACACTTTCTGTGACCAATACAAAAGCACCATTTTTTCTCTGTGAAACTAAAGTAAAACTAATTCATGTTAGAAAGCAAAGGCTATAGAACTATATAATTGGATGAAAAATCAGGGGCTGATGAGTGATGAATCCCTCCTTCCATTAGTGCCCATTTTGTGGCTTGGGAACTCTTTGCACTTTCGATATTGTAATTTTATTGAAATGTTCAGTTTAGTAATGAGGTTTTTGAATATTACTTCATATCTCGACTGTAAATTCAAAATAGATATTTAGCATTAGTTAGCTACTCAGTGCTATCCATGAGTGATATTTGAATATTTGAAGTTTTAAAACCCCCCAAAAAACTACAGCTTTAGCATCTGGAAGTACTAACTTCATATGGAATTAGCTCCTCCATAAATTCATTTTGCATCTATTCATGATTTTAACCTCCCTAGCTACTGGTAGTCAATGTCAAAGGCTTCCAACAAAACTTGGATTTTTTCACAGATACTTTAATAAATCAGTTTTATTCACTTTTATTTTTGCATATCCTTGCTGTGATTGTTTTTGTGCTTCTTTCACCATGTCTAAGTTTTTCACAAGCAAGTGTGTAATTTACATTTCAAGAGATAAAATGCAATTAGAGAACACAATTAATCAGAAACCATGTACTTCAGTGTCAAAATTGATTGTCACCTCCCTGGTTTTCCATGCTTGGGTTTCTTATTTGGCTTTGGAATTTTTGTTTAGTTTGTTTTTTCTTCCCTGCTTGGAGATTTATTTTGTCTGCTAGACATCATGTTTTATCTCTGTTACAGAATTCTGCATTTTTCATAGGCATAGGCTACAGGTAATTGAATATTTATTCACCTGAATGAAAACATAACAATTGGCTCAATCAGAGGGTTTGCTGTGTTTTTTGTACTACCTTGCAACTGTGAATGAAGTATTGCCCTCACTCTCTGATGGCACTCTAGTTTATCTACCTGTGAATGTCTCAAGGGAGTCCTTAGACCAGATAAATCAGGCAGTTATCTGAAGGTGCTGATAAATTGCTGAATTTCTGTGGCAGACACTGCAATGAACACTTCTCTAATACCTCCCAAATTCTGAGGATCATCACTCTGGGAACTAACCATTTCAGCTCCTGAATTGTATGAGTGTTTGG
Source organism: Alaudala cheleensis (assembly GCA_013398995.1). NCBI lineage: Eukaryota > Metazoa > Chordata > Aves > Passeriformes > Alaudidae > Alaudala > Alaudala cheleensis. The sequence goes on from VWYE01012754.1 coordinate 511,453, forward strand.
TTGTTCAAAATTCAAATCCTAAGAGAGAGATATTAATCCAGCAGAATTTGCTTCCTTGGAAGTCAGAGGATGTATCACTTTGTGTCTGAGTAGATGTTCACTGAGTATTGCTGACAATTAAATAATGGACAGTCTCTTTCGATGGATTTGAACCTACAGTGTTTTTTTCTGTCATTTAAACTGAAACAGGGCAAAGCATCTGGTTGCAGTTGTGTATCCAATNCTCCCTTGTGATATACATTAGTTGAAAAATTATCCACTTATCAAGGAAAAAAAATCACAATAGGGAGAAATACAATAATTTTTAATGTGCCATCAGGAGAAAGGAGAAGAAAAGTATTAATGGAAAACTTTAATGAAATCTTCCTTAACTAGGTACCAACATGTGAGCCCATTTGATTGCATGCTACAGAGAGTATAAGGCACTAAATGAATGGACAGCATAAGGTTAATTTCACTATTTTTATTATTTCATGAAATTAAAAAAAAAAACAAACTCTCCCTCTAAATGTGGGAAATTTGCCTTTTTGGTCATTAATTATACTTTGTGTTGACCACAGAAAGACATATTATCTAGGAAAAGCATCTGCTGGGTAGTAATGGATGAACTTAGAGATTAGTGAAATAAAAAACTGGACAGGTGTTCTGATTCTTGAGAGTAATTCTGCACTGATTTCACAGTAAAAAAACCTTTAAGAAAAAAGCTATCTGAAAACAAAATGCACTTAGAAAAAAAATTTATGAAGTCAGATGCACTTGTCTTAAAGTCTAAATTAATTTGAAAGCAATAGGAAAAGAATGGATGCAGCCATGCTTTCAAATGATATTTTTTAGAAACTGTTTATCTATAAATTTAGAAATTTGATTTATATTGCTTCATTACTTAAGTAAATTCTCATAAATTCTGAACACTTTCTGTGACCAATACAAAAGCACCATTTTTTCTCTGTGAAACTAAAGTAAAACTAATTCATGTTAGAAAGCAAAGGCTATAGAACTATATAATTGGATGAAAAATCAGGGGCTGATGAGTGATGAATCCCTCCTTCCATTAGTGCCCATTTTGTGGCTTGGGAACTCTTTGCACTTTCGATATTGTAATTTTATTGAAATGTTCAGTTTGGTAATGAGGTTTTTGAATATTACTTCATATCTCGACTGTAAATTCAAAATAGATATTTAGCATTAGTTAGCTACTCAGTGCTATCCATGAGTGATATTTGAATATTTGAAGTTAAAAAAACCCCCAAAAAACTACAGCTTTAGCATCTGGAAGTACTAACTTCATATGGAATTAGCTCCTCCATAAATTCATTTTGCATCTATTCATGATTTTAACCTCTCTAGCTACTGGTAGTCAATGTCAAAGGCTTCCAACAAAACTTGGATTTTTTCACAGATACTTTAATAAATCAGTTTTATTCACTTTTATTTTTGCATTTCCTTGCTGTGATTGTTTTTGTGCTTCCTTCACCATGTCTAAGTTTTTCACAAGCAAGTGTGTAATTTACATTTCAAGAGATAAAATGCAATTAGAGAACACAATTAATCAGAAACCATGTACTTCAGTGTCAAAATTGATTGTCACCTCCCTGGTTTTCCATGCTTGGGTTTCTTATTTGGCTTTGGAATTTTTGTTTAGTTTGTTTTTTCTTCCCTGCTTGGAGATTTATTTTGTCTGCTAGACATCATGTTTTATCTCTGTTACAGAATTCTGCATTTTTCATAGGCATAGGCTACAGGTAATTGAATATTTATTCACCTGAATGAAAACATAACAATTGGCTCAATCAGAGGGTTTGCTGTGTTTTTTGTACTACCTTGCAACTGTGAATGAAGTTTTGCCCTCCCTCTGATAGCACTCTAGTTTATCTACCATGCCTGTGAATATCTCAAGGGAGTCCTTAGACCAGATAAATCAGGCAGTTATCTGAAGGTGCTGATAAATTGCTGAATTTCTGTGGCAGACACTGCGATGAACACTTCTCTAATACCTCCCAAATTCTGAGGATCATCACTCTGGGAACTAACCATTTCAGCTCCTGAATTGTATGAGTGTTTGGTTGTTCAAAATTCAAATCCTAAGAGAGAGATATTAATCCAGCAGAATTTGCTTCCTTGGAAGTCAGAGGATGTATCACTTTGTGTCTGAGTAGATGTTCACTGAGTATTGCTGACAATTAAATAATGGACAGTCTCTTTCGATGGATTTGAACCTACAGTGTTTTTTTCTGTCATTTAAACTGAAACTTAGGGCAAAGCATCTGGTTGCAGTTGTGTATCCAATTCCTGCTATTTTAATTAGACCTTTTAGAGGCCATAAACACTGTCATTTAAAGGGTGCCAAAGCACTGTAAGAACACAGCTGTGTGTTTTTTGCTTTAATAAGAACCATGGTCATCACTCCATTGTAAGCAATTACTAGCGAAGTTAGAGCTTGTAATTCCAAAACTCCCCAGAACATGGAAACTGGAATGGATAAGATGGAAAAATATCTACCACCCCAGCTGGAAATTAAGAATCATGCCACTCACTCAGCCCCTCTCTGTCACCCACCACACCAGTGGCATGGGGATGACAATCAAAAATAAAACATATAGGTTGATATAAGAGCAGTTTAATAATTTGAAACAATGAAAAATGCAATAATAATGGTTAATAATAATAATAGAAGGGAAAAGGAAAAGAAAACCTGGCAAAAAAAGTGATGTGCAATGCAATTGTTCACCACCTGCTGACTGACACCAGACCGTCCTTTCCAAACTGAGATCATCCACCCTTCTGGATAATTCCCCCTGTCTACAGAGCAGGCATGAGGCTCTATGGTGTGGAATATCCCTTTGCTCAGTTTGGTTCACCTGTCCTGGATGTGCTCCCTCCCAGTTTCTGTTGTGCTCCTCCTTACTGGCAGGGCATGAGACAAAAAAACCCCCAAAACAGTCCTTGTCTTAGGATGAACATGACTTAGCAAAACTCAAAACATTGGTGTGTTGTCCACACCATTCTCATTGCCAAACCAAAAGCACAACACTGTACCAGCTACTGAGAAGAAATAACTCAGTCCCAGCTGAAACCAGGACAATCTCAAGGAAGAGTTAACTAATGAACTTTTTCTAACAGATGCATTTTTCATGAGAAAAATGCAAGGAATAGAAATGCCACCTTCCACATCTGAGCTGTTTATCCAGCAGATGACTATCATCATCATATGAAAGGTTTTATTTGAAATTCACCCAAATCTCCATCTTCTTTGAGATTACTTTTTGCATAACAAAGCCTCATAGAAAAAAAAAACGTTTTCTATAGAAAAGGTAATGCCTTTTCTATATAGAACAAATACATTTTACTCCTACCTCAATCTCCCATTTGTTTTCTGTCTTTTCTAATATACTCTGTAGTTCATGTAAAAAGTTGATTGTTGCAAACTTATCAGATTGTGATCCACAAATCCACACATGGGTTCTGTCTTACACCTCTCTCTTGTATCTCCAGGGACTATTTTCCAATACAAGGGAAAAACTCATGTCACTGATTTATCTGATATAATTTTTTTCTTTGCAAATCAGCTTTATTACTTATCAATTTCTTCTAGGTGACTTTTAGTATATTGTCTATTTTTTGCTGTTTTTTTCAGGACAAGAAGTTATACTGAAATATTGCTAACCCCATTGCTTGTACTTTTAAAATCAGGCATTGAATTCACTATTTTCTAGGATTCCAAAACCACATTTGTTGTCTAGGAACTTCTAAGACAGCCATTAAAATCCCAAAGATCTGCTTATTTTGTTTTATTATTGCTTACACAATTTAACCTGGGAGGGAATTAAACCACAGTTGTCAGAGCACACTTAGCATGGACTGTGGTGGGATTTTACAAAGAAAGATGTAAATGGTTAAGATAAGACCCAACAAAGAAGAGTAACATCCTGCTAAATTTTTGATTCTTTCAGTTCTTTACCATAGCAGAAAAAGAGCAGTAAAACCTTGCACTTCTCCATGAAGTCTGTAGATGCTCTAAGCTTGTCATTTTAAAGTCAGTTTTCAGGCTGACATCACCTGGAAGATAAAAGTATATCTTTCATCTAGGGAAAGTGTTATAAAGAAGGCTCTTTCTTTCCAGAACTTCATAACAAATGTTGGCATTTTAAGAGTTCCTTAAGATTATTGTAAGTAACAGAATTATTTAATGATAAATTAGATCTGATATTGTAAAAAATATATATAAAACAGATGCATTAATGAGAGCAAAATAGGAGCAAGGAAGCACATTTTTAGCCTTACAAACAAAAATATGTCATATATTGTATTAATCACAGGATTCTGTTTCTAGGCTACTAGAGAACATTACCTATTCAAATAATGTATATAATGGAAAGAAATTTGATGTATGGCTAATGCTTGCCATTAGCCTTTTTTATTTTACCACTATAAGCTTTTTATGGTGCCTTATTCTTGGCCAGGATTTCAGGTTGTTGCTTAAATCAGCAAGACATAATACAAGTTATTGGATTTTTTTTGTTTGTTCGTTCATTTTTGTATTCTATTTGGACCAGAATAGGCTGAGATTATTTCCTGTCTATATTTATAGGCAGATTTTTTGACTGTTCATCTTTCTCAAGCAGATAAAGACCTGACAGGTGCAGATCTTCCATTAAAATTCCACTGGGCATTGAAATTGGGATTTTCCAGACACCAAAGCATTTTCAGTAGCATTCAGAGTGTAATGAAATTAAGTGCCCTTTGTATTTGCATTCTCTGGGTGGGGTGCACCTGGGACTTACATGGTTGAGCAGAACTGCTGTGGAGGCATTTATGCTGTTGCCGTGTTGAGTCTGGAGCAGTTGTAAGGACTGTAGAGGTTGTTCATAACCTCAGCAAGATGGTTTCTGTTCCTTTCTTCAAACTCTGTGGAAACCCCTCTTGCCAGCTGAGTCCTGCACCATATTGCCTCCTAATTACTTCACAGAAATATAAAATCATGGAATGGTTTGGGCTGGAAGGGACCTTAGAAATCATCCCATTCCAATCCCACTGCCATGGGCAGGGACACCTTCCCCTAGACCAGGTACCTGAGAGCCCCATCCAGCCTGGCTGTGGATGCTTCCAGGCA
>VWYE01012755.1:4179-21643 GCA_013398995.1 Alaudala cheleensis
GGGGGGGGGGCTCACCTCTCAGGGTCCCCCATTCCTGCAGGGCCACGGCTGCAGCTCCGGCCCTTGGAGCTGCTCTCCCGAGCCCCCTCCAGCTTCAGTTCCTCTGCTGGGAAAGGATGGGGGGGGGTCACAGCCCCCAAAACCCCCTGAGCTCCCCAAGCCCTCCTGGGCCTCTCAGCGAGGCCTTGACATCCCTGGAAACCCCCCAACCCCCTTAAAAATGCCCCCAAAAATCCCTCAATCCTTCCCAGATCCCCTGATACCAACCTTCCTCTGAGCCCCCCAAAAGCCCCCTGAGCTCCCCCAAAATTCCCCAACACCCTCTGAACTCCCAAGTGCTCCCAAGACTTCCCCAAATCCCTATAACCTGCCATGTGCCCTCCCAATAACTCTTTCCCATTCTCACCTCTCCTCTGGGGGGTCCTGGGGGCGCCCCCATCATCTCCAGGGGGAGAGGGGCCAGGGGGGCCACCACTGTGGAGAGAGAAAAGGGGGGGGAGGGGCATCAGGGGGGGTCCCTGGAATGGCCCCATTCCTAGGAATGTTGGGATAGGGCCTGGGAATGTTGGGGTGGAGCACAGGAATATCAGAATGGGGCAAAGGGAATTCCTGGGAGTACTGGGATAGGTCATTGGAATATCCCTGGGCCCTGGGAATGTCAGGATGGGTCACAGGAACATCCCTGAGCCTCAGTAAAGTTGGGATCAGGCACAACAATGCTGGGATGGAGGCCAGGAACACACCTGAGAATGGTGGGAGGGGACACAGGAAGGTTGAGATGGGCAGAAGGGCCTCCATGGACTTCAGGAGTGTTGGGATATGCCACAGCATACGGGGATGGGGCACGGGAATATCGGGATGTGCAGCAGGAACATCCCTGGACCACAGGAATGTTGGGATGTGCCAGTGACTCCATGGAATGGGCCACAGGAACATTGGGATGGGGCACAGGAACTCTGGGATGTGCCTTAGAAAGGCCGGGATGGGCGGCAGAAATGCTGGGATGCACTACAGGACCATCCCTGGCAATGTCAGGGTCCCCTTCTCCTGGCCCTTGGAAGGGGTTCCACCAGGAAAAACCAGGGACCAGCTTTGGGCTGGACAAGCCACCCCCAGGCCGCTCCTTCCAGGGACCCCCACCTGGTCGGGGAGGGTTGCTCCGAGTCCGAGCTCTGGGAATTGCCGGGGGGGTTCTGGCTGCTCCTCTTCATCCAGGCGTTTTCCTTGGGAGGCGGTGCCGGCATCACCTTGGGCTTCTCCTCCCGGGATTTGGGGGGTGGTGAGGGCGGCTCCTCCTCTTTTCCTAGGGGCTCATTTTCCAGGGATTTCTCGCTCTCCCTCCTCCGCGTGGCTGGGGGGGACACAAATCCCTGTGGGAGCTGCTGGACACCCTGGGCCAGGATGCTCCAGCTGCCCCGGATCCCCACTCACTGCGGCCGGTGGGGCCGGAGCCCGCGGACGTGCCCGGAGGCCCCGCAGGGCCGCTCTGGGAGGATTCGCTGCCTGTCCGGGATCGCTCCTGGTTCTCCTCGCTCCGCCAGCTCGGATGCCTGCCAGAGGGTGCAAACAGGATCAGGGGGCTGGGAAAGGGCTGCCCCATCCCACCTTTCCCGTAGGATGAGCACCACCCCACTCAAACTAGTGCCAAGGGATCATTCCCACCCACCCTAACTTTTTCATAGGGTCCATTCTCTGTCCCTCCCATCCCTCTGTGGGGATCAGCCTCAAATTTCCTGTGGGATCATTTCCATCCCACCCCACCTCTCTGTGGGGATCCTTCCCTGCCTATGCCCACCTTTGCCATGGAATCACTCCCAGCCCATACAACCTTTCCCAAGGGACCATTCCCTACCTCTCACCTTCTGGGTGGGACTGTTCTTTGCCCATTCCACCACTACCAAGTGATAATTCCTTACGCATTCCACCTTTCCCAAGAGACCATTCCTAGTCCCTCCCACCTTTCCCAAGAGATTATCCCCATCCCACTCCCTCTTTCCCAAGGCACCATTCCCACCTTTCCCGAGGCCGTCTGTCAATCCTCTTGTCATCCTCCAGCTGTCGCTGAAGTTTTTCCTGCTCCTTCTGGAGCCGCTCCTCCACTTCCCGTTCCCGAGCTGCTGTATCCACAGGCTTGGCCCCCCCAAAGATGGAAGCGGCCCGGCTGGATTGGGCAGCGGGAGCTCCAGAAGTTTCCTCTTCCTTGGGAGCACTCCGGGGCTTCAGGTTGAGCTTCGGTCTCTGGGTGGGACCTAGGAATAAGCCGGGAGATCCTGGTGGGCACTGATCCTGCCTGGAATAGTGCTGGGACTGACAGGATAATCCCTGTCACTTCCCACCATTCCCAAGGGATCATCCCCTTCCCCAGCCCACCTTTCCTGAGGGATCATTCCCACTCGCTTTCACTTTTCCAAGGGCAACATTTCCATCCTAGCCCATCTTCCCTGAGGGACAATTCCTTGGGGATCCTTTCCATGGGGATCCTTCCTGTCCCATCCTGCCTTTCTCAAGAGACCCACACAACCCCATCCCACCTTCCCCAAGCGATCATTCCCATCACATCCCACCATTCTCAAAGGATCATTCCCATTCTATCCAACCTTTCCCAAAGGAATGACCCCAGTCCCACCCCACCTCTGTCCTCGCGGCGGAAATCATCCCGGCTGTAATCATCCCGGGAATTCCACCGATCCATCCGGTCATCCCGCCGGTCATAACGATCCTCATAGCCACGGTAGTCATCATCCCGGCGGTATCCGCTTCCAAAGGCTCTCCGGCCGCTGCCTATTCGGGAATCGTAGCCTGAGGAAGGAGATTGATCAGTCTGAGAGTGACCCAGTATAACACAGCCCAAATTCCCAGTGATAAGTCTGGGAATTTAGGGAATTCCCAGTTACTCGCTGGTCATGGTGGGGGGGTTTCACTCCCACTCTCCCTGTCCCTGAGAACCCTTGGGAATTCCCACCTCGGTCGTAATCCCTGCTGCGGTCGTCGTAGCGATCCCGGCTCCCAAAGCCACGATCCATGTCCCGCCGTGGCCCGTCCCGATACCGGTCATCATAGCGATCACGGTACCCTGGAAGTGCAATGGGGTTTTACTGGGATAGGCACAGATTCCATGAGGAAGGAGGAAAATCCCAGTACTGCTCCACATGGGAGAGGAGGCCCTGATTTATCCCTAACTGGGAATGAAGAGTTTTGGGAATGAATGAGTTTGGGTAGGAATGAGAGCTGAGAACAAATGAGGAAAGACCAAGCTCAGGGTGGGAATGAGCTCAGGTGGCTCCTAATCTCAGGCAGAGCAGCATGAGGTGCCCCTAGATCCTTGGACAACGCTGGTTCCCAGGACACAGGGGAAGGAGGGAGTGCCTGGAATGCTGGGCCCGTTCCCTTCACTCACTGTCCCCAAATCCATCGTCACTGCGGCGTGGGGGGTAGTCATCGAACGCGTCGGGAGCAGCCGGACGCGCGCGCCAGTCGCTCTCGAACCGCTCCGAGTCCCGGAAGCGATCCCGGTCTCTGCCGAAGCAGCGATCGTCCCGGTCTGCTGGGAGCCAGGGACACGGACAGGAACAAGGAGAGGGAAAGGGAAATGAAAAGGAAAGGAAGGAAACAGGGCAGGGTCAGGGCTTGGCCCTTGGTGACTCTCCCTGAATTCCTACCCTGCCCAATCTGTGTCCTCAGCTGGACGCTCACCTTTATCCTGAGCTTGATCCGCCACATCCACTCGTATCCTTCTGTTTCCTAAAGACTGGAACAACAGTGGGAAGTGAATGCTGAGCTGCGAATTCCCACCCCATACCCCACCTGATCCTCCTCTCTTCCAGCTGGAAGCCATTTGCCCTTTTCCCATCACTCCAGGCCCATGTCCAAATCCTTCTCCAGGTCTTTGGAGCCTTTTTAGGCCCTGGGATGTGCTCCTGGAAGCTGGGATTGGACTCACCTCTTCGCTCAGGCTCAGGGCTTGGAACAGGGAATCTATATCCTCGAATTCTGCGTATCCAAAACCTTTCAACCTCTCAGGATTGGTGGGTTCCCGCGGGAGACGCACAGCACTGATCTGTGAAGGGAGGGAAGCTCCCCTCAGGACCTTGGCTTCCAAAGGGGAATGTGGAAGAGTGGTAGGATCTGAGACGGAGTGACTCATGTATATCCAAGGATTGAGGGGGTTCCTCATGCATGAGGAGGGAAGAGGGGTCCCACCCCTGAACACAGCAGAGCTTTCCACCATCTTTGGATTGGGGGACTGGGAAAAGAATTCCAGATCTGGCAGCTGCACTGGGAACAATGGGAAAGGCCGGGTATGCTCTGCAGGCTCCAACCCAGGCTCAGGGAAGCAGGAGACATCTCAGAGTTCATCCCAGTGGAAAACCAGCCCTGGACGTGTCCAGCACAAATCCCACATGGACACAGGGTATTCCACAACATCCTTTCCCTGTGTGGAAAGAATGGAAAATCCCTCTCCCAAAGTGCGGGAGCTCCTTGCTAATTCCTGACTGGAGCCCTGGGAAGTGTCAGGAGCCACCAACATTCCTCAATGGCATCCCAGGGGGTCACAGGGTCTCCCCAGAGCACAGAGCATTTCTTGAATTTTCCTGGGATGGATTTTCTGATAGGAAACCTTTTGGAAAGCCAGGATCTAGCTTGGACCAAAGAAGAATCCACAACACATCCATGGAATTATATTTAAAGGATGGCAAATGCCAAGGAAGGGGAAAAGGAGTAAGGAAGGCCAAGGTCAGGTGCAAAGCTGGAGAGGGAAGAGCGGGATTGGTTCAAATGGGAATAAACTTGGTTTTCCCCAATTTGGGACTAATTTTCCTGTTGTTTCCAACACCTCTATGTGATCCAAGAGCTTCCTGATGCTGTGTTCTTTCTACCTGGGAGCGAGCCAGCTGCCCTGCCCCACCCCCGCCGTCTAACCTCCACCTAATTCCACACGGAAACCCTCCACTGGAGGCTCCTCAATCCCACTGGAGGAGTGGGAATGGCAGATCCATGCCTGGGGAATTAAGGGATTCTCTCAGGATCAACCTACAGACATCAACATCCCAGGAAGATGCCCTGTGGCAATGGATGGAGGCATCCAATGGAGACAGAGAGAGAGAGCCACATCCTGGGTTCCTACCCTCTGGAGTGTCACTCACATTGAGCCCTCGGAAGAAATCCTTGATGGACTCTTCCGTGACATCGTAGGGCAGGTTTCCCAGGAATGCCGTGTACGGGGGGGATTTGGGGAGGCGGCTTCTGTCGATGTTGGGCTCGCGGGCGGCGCGCGGAGCCGTGGGAAGGATGGAGCGGTCGATCGGAGGCGCCCGGTAAACGTCGTCATCATTGCTGTGCCACGTGGTGGAGACTGCGGAGAAATCCGGGATGTGGGCACAGACACACCCGGCCCGAGCCCACCAGGACCATTTAGAGCTGACCGGGGCAACTGGAGCCAGCAAATCCCAAAACCCACCCAAGATGGAGGCAGCTGGAGGCAATGGTAAGAAACCCGAGGGAACTGGAGTCCAGCAGAGCAATGGCAACTGCTGGCAGCATTGCTAAAGCCATGGAAAATGTGCCCTGAAGCCATCCAGAGCAGCCAAGGCAGGGATAGACACTCCCATGGGATGGCTTTCCAGGATTCATTCCTGCTTGGATTTCAGCCTGGCTCAGTGGGAAGCTCTGGTGAATCTGGTCCCCAAAACCCTCAATACCCCATTCCAGCTCCCCCTGAGTCTCATCCCTAAGGAAAACTCACATGGCTCTCCCAGCTTCATTATTCCCCAAAAAGGAACAGCCAGTTGATTTTTTCTAGTCGTGGGTGCCACTTGCAAGTAGGAATGCCTATCCTGGAGCTGGGAATGACAATCTGGAACGCAGGAATTATGTCCCAGGAGCTGGGAATGCTGACCCAGAGCAGGGAATGACAGTCTAGGAGCTGGGAATGCCCTCCGTGATCCAGGAACACCCCTCTGAGAGCAAGGGAATGTTGCAGGAATCCTGAAGCAGGAATGCCAGTCTGGGAGCTGGGAATGCCAATGTCACTGCTCAGAATGGTGCCCAGGGATTGAGAATGCTGTTCCAGCTCTGGGAGTGCTGCTCTGGGAATGCCAATCCCAGACCTGGAAATGCTACTCTGGGGGCTAGGAATGCTATCCTGGCTCCAGAAATGCTGCTCTGGGACTGAGAATGCCAATCTCAGAGCTGGGAATGCCATTCCAGGGGCCAGGAATGCCAAGCTCACCTTCCAAGTCATCGGTCTCGTCGGCCCAGCTCACAGGTTTGGGGATGTAGGTGGGGCCCCCCCCGCCCCCCCCATCCTCCGCCAGGAAATCCGTGAGCGTCAGCGTCTTCCCCTTCTTTGGCTTCTTCTTTGCTGCTGCTGCAGGAGCAACCGGAGACACGGATTAGAGCAGAAATGAGAGTAGGGGGAATCAGCCAGGGAATGGATGGGAATGAGAGAAGCAATGGGTGGGAATGAGAGGAAGTGAGAGAGAATGAGAATGGGGTCAGAATGGCAATGGTGGGAATGGGAGTGGAGATGGGCAGGAATGAGAGCTGGGACAGGCAGGAATGAGAACAGGAATGGGTCGGAAAAAGAGTGGGAATGGGAGGCAATGAATGGGAATAGGTGGAATGAGAGCAGGGACAGGAACAGGGCAGGGACAGAGGGGACTGGGGACACTGGGGTGGGACACAGGACACCGGAATGGGACTGGAGACACCAGGATGGGACACAAGGAGCTGACAGGATGGAACATGAAGCACCAGGATATGGGACACAGGACACTGGGATGGGACATGAGGAGCTGGGATGGGACACTGTGATGGGACAAGAGCCACCGGGACCCAACACTGGGAGTGGACTGAGAGGTGACATGAGGTGCCCAGATAGGACATGAGGCACTGGGAAGGGACAGGAGGTGCTGTAATGGGACACTGGAATAGGACATGGGATGCCAAGAGGTGATAGGAGCCACCAGGACAGCACACAAGGCCTTAAGATGGAGCACAAGGTGACAGGATGGGACACAAGGTGGGACATGGAACACAGGGATGGAATGGGAAGAGCTGGGATGGGACAGGAACCACTGGGAAGGGACACGGGGCACTGGGAAGGGACATGAGACAGGACAGGAGGAGCCAGGAGGAAACAGTACAGGAGCCCATGGAGCACCAGGATGGGACAGGAGGCCCTGGGATTGGCCACAGGGTGACAGATGGGACATGGGACAATGAGGATGGGATGAACTGGGATGGGACAGGAACCATTAGGATGGGACATAAGGTGCCAGGAGGGGACATGAGATGGGACACAAGGCACCAGGATGAGACAGGAAGTGCTGGGATGGAACACAGAGCACCAGAATGGAACAGGAGGTGGGACAGGAGGAGTCAAGAGGAGACAGGAGGTGTCAGGATGGGACACAAGGAGCTGAGAAGGGACAGGAGCCACCAAGATGTGACACCAGTCACCAGGATGGGACATGAGGCGTCAGGATGGGGCACAAAGTGACAGGATGGGACATGAGATGGGACACAGGGTACTGAGATGGGACAGAAGGCACTGGGATGGGCCACAGCATGGAACACGAGGCATCTGTGTGGGATATGGAACAAGGTGCTGGGATAGGCCACGAAGGCATCAGGATGGGACAGGAGCCACTGGGATGGGACAGAAGGAACCAAGAAGGGATGTGAGGCACCAGGATGGGACATGAGGAACTGGGATGGGACAGGAGGCGGCACAGGAGGAGCCAGGAGGGGACAGGAAGTGACAGGATGGGACACAAAATGGGACATGGGGCACTGGGATGGGACAGGAGCCACTGGGACAGGACACTGGGATGGGATATGAGGAGCTGGACATGAGGACCTGGGATAGGGAGAGGAGACACTGGGGCGGGATGAGGCTCCAGACCAGGATATGGGACACCAAGATTGGACAGGAACCACTGGGAGGGGACACACGAGGGGACAGGAGACATCGAGCTATCCCCAGTCCCCTTTATTCACTATTCCCACCAGGAAAACTGTCCCCATCCCACCCCCTGTGGGGACACACCCAGGCACATGCTGTAACCCTCCTGGAAAACTGGGATATTTCCTGGAAGGTGGGTTTGGAGTCACAATTGCCCCACTCTTCCCTCCTTCCAGGAAGAACTGCTGCCCTCATGGGGCTCTGCTGCTGGATCTGGGACCTTTCCCAGCAAAAACGCTGGATTTTCCCGGAAAAATCCCTCTGGGTGGAGCTGGGGGGTGGGTCTTGGAGCCCCAAAGAAATGGTGGATTCCCCTCCTTCCCCCATCAGGATTTGGGGAGGTCAATGGTGCTCCCAGGGGAAGGCAAGCTGATGGGTTGTATGGATATGAAAGAGAAAGGCTCGGAAAAACATTCCCCTTTGTTTTTTAAGGAAAGATAATGAATTTTTGGATGGTCAGAGCTCCGACCAGAGAGTGGAATATTAATTAATTAATCAACTGAAGGGCTTCTACAAAAATAAAAAGGATGGAGGTGGGATGCTGGGATTGCTCATGTAATCACCTGGAAATGTGTTATTCCATGGAAAACCAGCATAGAGAGTACCACCACCAGTGCTTTCCCGTGGGAACTGGGAGGCTGTGGTGGTGGTATGTGAAACCCCTGGGATGGCTCCATCCAATCTTCACTCAATCCCCCCCTCCTCACCATGGATTTCAGGGAAGCCTGGGGCTGTTCTGGGAATCCTACGGGAATCTCAGCTTGGGATCCGGGAGCCCCAAGATCCTCAGAGGTGCCCCAGGGTGACCTGGCCTCCCCCAGAAAATCAGCTGGGACACCCCTGGGAATGCGGGAAGCACCCAAGGCCCAGGGAAAGCTGGGACAGCAATGGATGCAGGTGGGAAACACCGAAACTTGGGATGGGGGGCACCTTCCAGCCCCTCCGTGCTCATCCTGGTACCGGGACCCCCTCTCCCGCTCTAAGGAGACCCGGGGATCCTGGGAGATGCTGACGGATTGGAAATGGAGGGGGGAATCGGAATGGGATTGGGGGGAGTCTGGCGTGCCTCCGCACCCCGGCACAGACGCCTGGAGGGGCTGGGAGGGGTCATATCGCGCCCCGCCTCCCCCGTTACTAACCCCAAGGAGCCTCAAGGGCACCGCGGGCGTGGGAAGGGGCTCCCGGTGCAGCCCCCGAGGGCAGATGTCTGTGTGTGTGGAGGGCTGATCCAACCTCGCCCCCAAAATCCCGGTACCGAGGCCCCTCCGACCCCCCCNTCCCGCCGCTTCCCCCGGTCTTCCCGCCGCCGCCTTCCCCCCAGCCCCATCACCGGGAGCGGCGGTGCCCGGAGCAGGCCCGGAGCCTCCATCGGTGACCCCATCAGTGCCCACGAGGCCCCGTGCGGGTCGGCGGGGCCCGGGCCCGCAGCGCAGCGCTCACCTGGGGCCGCCATGTTGGGACGAGGCAGAGAAGGCAAAGGACCCGGATGGCGGCGTCACGTGACCACGAGCGTCGCGCCTAGTCAGGGGGCGGGGCAAATCTCGGGGGCGTGGTCTGGGCCTGGGGCGGGGCCTGGAGCGGGAGGGTTCTGTGGGGCGGAGGGGGAGGGACCCTCGGGACCGCGCCGGGACCCTCCCACCGGGACCCCCGGCAAGCGGGACTCCCGGGCACTGATACCCCCGGGCACGGGCCGGCACCGACAGCCCCGGGCACCGGCACCCAAGGCAGCACGGACTGCTCGGAACTCCCGGACACCGATACCTCCGGGCACTGACAACCCTGACACCGAGGCTCCCCAACACCATCTGTCCCCGGGACCCCTGGGCACTGCCACCTCTCGGGATTCCCCGCCACTGGGGTCCCTGGCCTCAAAAGCCCTGGACACGGGCTCCCTCACACACCCACAGCCCCGGGCACCGCCATCCCACCGACACCCTTGGCAGCCCTCCGAGACCCCCGATTCCGGCAACTCCGCGCACCAACCTCCCCCCTCCGTTTACTGACACCTCAAGGATCCTCGGACACCGCAACCCCTGGGCACTGACACCCTCAGGCATCTGCACCGGGATCCCCGGGTACCGACCCCCGAGGAACACCCTACACCGGGATTCTGGGCACGAGGATCCCGGCGATCCCGAGCACCGCACCGGGACCCCCGGGTACCCCAGTGGGATCCCCGCTCCCGCGAACCCCCGGGAGCGGCTCAGGACGGGATGGCGAGCCCGGAGCTCGGAGCTGACTCTGGGGCCGGCAGGGACAGGGATGTTTTGGGGTCCTCCCAGCTGGTTCTGGGAGGTCGATGCACCCAGGGACCTCGACAATGGGCGGGGGACAAAAGGAGTGTCCCGAGGGGGCATGGGTGACCGGGTGTCGGTATGGGGATGGTGACAAGGAGGGGGTACAGGAATCCATTCCTCCCCTGACAGTCCCCCACACCCCCTACCCCACTTTCTCTCCGGTCTCAGCCCCGTATCCCCACCCCCGTTTCCCCCCCGGAAGGACACACCAGCACATCCCATCTCCCATTCATGGGATTCATCACTTTATTTGGATCTGGAGTGGCTCAGGGCCCCCCCCGGGTTTCGGGGGCCAGGGATCCCCCGTGACCCCCTCAGTACGTGCGGACCTTCACCTCCCTGGTCTCGGTGACCACGCGCTGGGTGGTCCCTGTCCCTGCCGTGGTGGCCGTGGTCTCCTTGTCCAGGGCATCCCTCAGGCTGCAGGGAAGGGTGGTTAGGGGTGGGGGCACCGGGGGATCTCCTCCCCATGCCGGTAGTGTCCCCCTCAGTGTCACCCAACAGGTGATGGAGATGGAATGTATGGGGGGATGGGCTGGGGTGTCCCAGCACCCTGGAGATTGTCCCCTCTGGGTGTCCACACTGCCCCCTGGCCGATCCCAAAATATTGTAACTGCAGGGACCCAGACACTTGGACACCTGGGGTTCAGCCCCTCTGATGTCGCCATTGTCCCCATCCCCAGACCATCCTGAAGGACGGAGCTGGGATATATGATTTCCTGGGATCATCCCCACCCTGGATGTCACTGCTGTCCCCTGGCTGTCCCCAAAATCTTGTAACTGGTGGGACCTGGACACTTCATCACAGGAGGCTCATCCGCCCTGGGTGTCACTGCTGTCCCCTCCCCATGGCAGGGACGGCACTTGGACACTCCATTCCTGAAATTATCCCTTCCCAGCCCACATCCTCCCCTCCTCGTCTCCATTTTCCCCTCACCTCAACTTCCACCCCACCTGAACCCCCCTGTACCTGGATTTCCTCCCACCTGAAGCCTCTGCCTGAATTTCCCCCCCCAAGCTTGAACTTGCCCCCCAAACTTCCCCACCTGAGTTCTCTCTGCTTACCTTCCCCCAAATCTGAACCTCCCCCCTCACCTGAACCCCTGTAGCTGAATGCTCCCCCAATTTGAACTTCCACACCCTGTACCTGGCTTCTTTCTTCTCCTCACCTGAACAGCCCATATCTGAACTATACCCCCAAATTCCCCCCTCACCTGAATTTCTTCCCTCTTCACCAAACTCTGAACCCTCTCGTACCTGAACTTCACCTGACCCCCCCCGAACTACTCTTGTTCACNTTTCCCCCAACCCGAACCACCCCCCCCCATACCTGATCCTCTCCCCAGTCCTCTTTGCTCACCTGAAGCCGTCGCTGCCCTCCAGCAGCTGCCGATACGTTGCAATCTCGGCCTCCAGCCGGTCCTTGAGGCCGAGCAGCTCCCGGTGCTGCTCGTTCTGCCGCTGGAGCTGTGCCCGCACATCCCGCAGCTCCGCCTCGGCCGTGCTCACCTGGAGCTGCACCTGTGCCAGGTGAGCTCCGGCCCGGGCCTCGGCCTCGGCCAGCGCTGCCTCCAGACCCGCATTCTGGAGGGGTTGGGGGATGTTAAGGGGGGTTTGGGCAGGTTCACCTCGGTCTGAGCCTCAGCCTCGACTATGGGAGTCTTTAAATCCGTGTTCTGGGGTGTTCGAGGGGGAAATAGGGGCTTTTGGGGGAGTCAGTACCCTTAAAATGGAGGCTTGGAGGATCTGCACCACAAAAATGGGGAGGGGGGAGTCATCTCGGGCTCAGCAGTGCTGCCTCCAGACCTGCTTTCTGGGGGAACTTGGGGGTTTTGTGGGGGTTCACCCCAAAAACTGGGGGTTCACCCCGAGCTTTGGTCAGTGCAGCCCCCAAACCTGTGTTCTAGGGAGATCAGGGGAGAATTAGGGAGTCTTGTGGGGGTTCACCCTGGCCCGACCCTCAGCCTCAGGCAGCACTGCTGCCAACCCCAAGTTCTGGGGGATTCAGAGGGTTTAGGGGGTGGGGGGTTGGGACCTCAGAAATGGCCTTTGGGAAGATGGAGTTATGGGTTGGGGGTTGGAAGGGATTAAGGGCTCTTGGATTAAGGGGCTGTGGATTGAGGGATTTGGGAGGTATTGGGGTTTTCTGGGGGAGTTTGGGGGATTTTAGGGTACCTGGTTGCGCAGGGCCTCGAGGTCAATCTCGAGAGTCTGCAGTGAGCGACGCAGGGCCCCAACAGTGCCTCGTGCTGTGTCCAGATCCTTTGTGCTCTGTGTCACCTCCAGGGTGGTCTCCGTGATCTGGGAGGGAAAGGAGGGGTCTGGGGGAGCCCAGGGACACCCTTGGGGTCTGGGGGGCAGCAGCCTTAGTTCCACCCACCATGGACACCCCAAGTCCTGGAGGGGATGTGGGGGTTGAGACAATCCCAAGAGGAGCCAGACTCAGGCATGTGGATCCCACATCATGGGGGTCCCCTAGAAGGGGCTCCAAACTTGGACCCCCTTGGACAGAGGCCACCCCAAAATGTCCTCAAGATTGGACGAGGAACCTCCCGGAGCTGTTCACCCCAGAAGTTCCCCTGAAAACATCCTGAATCTCCACCCAGGACTCCCCTGGAACTGCCACTCCTCCATCTCCCCTTTGTGGGTCCCCTTTGGCCCCACCAATGCCAGCCTGCAGACACCCCCCAAAACGTGTTTGTCTCTTGTTTAGGACCCTCAGGTGATGACCGCCCACTGGGGACACCCTTATGGCGCATCACTGGGGACCCTTGGGTGTGGACTGGAGGGGTTTGGGGTACCCAAATCCCACCCCCTCAGCTTCGCCAGGTCCTCGAGGGATTTTAAGACCAGGGCATTGTCTTACATCCACAGCTCCCCCAGGACCATTTCAGGGGCTCTTTTGGGGTGGGATTTGGGTTTTTTTGGGTTCCCCACCTGCTGGCCCCACTGCTTCTCCAGGTCCTCCAGGTTCTTCTGGGCCAGGGCGTCATACTGAGCCCGCAGTTCCCCCAGGACCTTCCCTAAATCCTGCGACCGCGGTGCATCCACCTCCACCGTCAGCGCTGACTGTGAGACCTGCGCCCGCAGGTCCTGCACTTCCTGGGGGCAGAAGGGGTCAGTTTGGAGTCCCACGGCCCGCCCCCCCCCCAAGACCCCCAAGCCCCCTGGACCCACCTGGTCGTGGTCCTTGCGCAGCAGGATCAGCTCCTCGCGCAGGGCCTCGATGTCCCCCTCAAGCTGCAGCCGCGCCATGTTGGTGTCGTCCAAGACCTTGCGCAGCCCCGTGATGTCGCTGTCCACCGACAGGCGGATGGCCAGCTCTGCCTCGAATCTGGCAACAGGGTCAGATCAGGGCCAGAGCCAGGATAGGACACAGAGCTGAGGCAGCCTTACGCCCCTTCATAACTTTGTCCTTGTCCTCAGCCCTGTTTCTGGCCCTGATGTATCCTTGTCCCCCACACCCATCATCAGCCACATTCCCATCCCCAGCACAACACAGACTTTTCCTCATCCTTGCTCAATCCCCATGATCCTCAGCCCCGTTTCCATCCCCAACACATCCTTCTCCCCATCCCTGTCCCATCATCCTCATCTTCATCCCCATTTCCATCCCCATCACATCCCTTTTCCCATCCCTGTCCCATCCCCATCCCATTCCCATCATTCTCATCCTAAGTCCCATATCCATCCTCATTCTCATCCCCATTCTTATCCTCATTTCCATCTCCATTTCCCTTCACATCCTCAGCTCCATTTTCAAT
Source organism: Alaudala cheleensis (assembly GCA_013398995.1). NCBI lineage: Eukaryota > Metazoa > Chordata > Aves > Passeriformes > Alaudidae > Alaudala > Alaudala cheleensis. The sequence continues at coordinate 18,207 of VWYE01012755.1, forward strand.
CCCATCCCATCTCCTTGTCCCACCCTCATCCTCATTCCATCTCCAGCCCCACCTGACCTCATCCCATTGCTCTCTCCATCCATGTTCTTATCCCTGTCTCATTCCCTCTGCCACCTCCACTTATCCCATCTTTGTCCCTGCCCCCATCATCATTCCTTTTCCTTGTCTTCATTCCCATCTTCATTCCCTGTTCCCGTCCCCATTCCTGTCTCATCCTCTTCCTCATCCTCATCTCCATTCCTGTCCCATCCCAATTCTCACTTACAGCTGTCCCCATCCCTGTCCTTTTCCCTGTCCCTATCCAGTTTCCCATCCCCATTCCCACTCCTGTTTCCATCTTTGACATTGCCCTCATCCTGATTTCCATCCTCAGCCCATCCATGTCCCTGTCCACATCTGATCTCCATTCCTGCTATTTCCGTCCTTGTCCTTGTTGTGCACGTCCCTGTCCCATCTCCAGCCGCATCCTCATCTCTGTCTCCACCCCATTCCCATCCCTGTACCCACCTCCTTCCCACTCATCCCCCCCACTCAGTCTCCATCCCATCCCCATCCCCTTCCCCATCCATTTCATTCCTATTCCTATTCCTAGTCCTAGTCCTAGTCCTAGTCCTAGTCCTAGTCCTAGTCCTAGTCCTAGTCCTAGTCCTAGTCCTAGTCCTAGTCCTAGTCCTAGTCCTGTTTCCATGCTTGTCTCCATCCCATCTCGCTCCCCATCCTTATCCCCATTCCCATCCCCACTCCTGTTCCCATTCCCATTTCCATCCCTGTCCCCACCTTGTCTCTATCCCCATCCTCACCCTCATCCCCACTCCATCTGCATCTCCATTCCTTCCCAATCCCACCCCTACTCCCATTTCCATTCCCATCTTGTTTCCAACTCCATTTCCACCTCTATCCCCACCCCATCTGCACCCTCTTTTCCATCATATTCCCACTCCCATTTCCATCCCCACTTCATTCCCATTCCATCCTCATTCCTATGTCACCCCAGCCATGTTCCCATCCCCATTATTCCCAGTATTCCCATTATTCCCAGTATTCCCAGTATCCCGCCCTCACTTGACCCGGAAGTCATCAGCCGCCAGCCGGGCGTTGTCGATCTGCAGCACCATCCGTGCATTCTCCACCGTGCTCTCCAGGATCTGGGGTGGGGACACGAGGAGACACATGGATACAAGGGACACATGGGATATATGCAGATATAGGGACATGTAGGAACAGACGGACACATGGACATGGGGACATGGACACGAGTGGGCACAGGGATATGGGCACTCATGGAGGGGGGGACGTAGAGGGACACGGGTGGACACGCACAGTCATGGAGACACAAGGACACAGGTGAACACATCGATGTCGGGGGGGAACGGGTGAGTGGAACACATGGACACGTGGACACAGGGACGGCAGGGACACAGGGACACGTGTCACCGTCACCGTGGCAAGATGACTTCCCCGGCCCCCCTTCCCCGCAGAGCCTCGCCCCGGAAAAGTGGCGATAACCCGGGGTGGGGGCGGGGCGGGGCCCTAGGTGTCGGGGGGTGTGAAGGGTGCCGCTCACCTTGAGGAGGCTCCAGGAGAGGCTTTGGGGGGCTCATTTACCCANAACTCCCGGATTTGCGTCTCCAGGCGCCGGTTCTCCCGCTCCAGGCTCCGCACCTGCTCCAGGTACGTGGCCAGGCGGTCGTTGAGGTCCTGCATCGCCTCCTTCTCGTTGGCCACGGCCCCGGAGCCCCCCAGGAAGACACTGCCCCCCAGGCCGGCCCCATAGCCGGCCCCAAAGCCCCCCCCGGCGCTGCTCAGGGTGCGGGTGACGGAGATGCGGGACCCCGCGCCCCCCGCCCCCGCGTACACGCTGGCGGCGCTGCCCAGCGGGGCGAAGCGGCGGCCGGGGGCGATCCCAGGGGTCCCGAGGGTCCCGATCCCGCCGGAGCGGACGGAGCTGGAATAGACGGTGCGGCGGGAGAAGCTCATGGGGACGGTGACACGACGGCCGGGAGCCCGAGAGTTGCACGGACGGACGCACGGATGGAATTCCGGGCGGGAATTCTGGCCGGGATTTATAGCCGGGAGCGGCCCCACGGCACCTCCCCACGGCCTCCCTGCCGGGAAGGTGCGGCTGGAGCCGGCCCAGGGCTTTGTTCCTGCGGGGATCGGCTCCACAGCTGGGGGTGGGGGGGACAGGGAAGGGGATCGACCCCAAAACTTGGGGAGTGAGGTGAGAAGGAAAAGAATCAGCCCCAAAACTCGTGGGATGTGGGGCACAGTCTGACCCAGAATTGGGGAGTGCAGGGCAGGGGGAAGGGAATCAACCCTAAAACTTTTGGGGTGCGGGGTGGATGGAAAGGGGTATGACCCAGAACTGTGAGGTGGGGGGCAGAGGGAAAGGAATCAACCCCAAAACTTGTGGGGTGAGGGTTGGAAGGGTGAGTCAATACCCCATAACGGTGGGGTGGGGGATGAAGGAGAGGGGCTCGGCCCCAGAACTGTGGGATGTGGGGCAGGGTTGGGATCAGCCCCACACATTTTTGGGTCTCCATAGCCAGCCCCACATCACCCTACTGACCTTTGCACTGCTGCAGCCCCTGCCTGACCCGAGACCTCCTGTTTTACCCTACTCCTGCACCATATCACTCAGTTTTGCCGTTTCGCCCTGTTCATGTCCTGTTTACTCATTTTTGCCCACTTTTGCCCCATTTTTGCCATTTCTCATTTCCCCATTTCCCCTATTCCTGCCTCTTTTTGCTCCATTTTACTCCATTTATGCCAAATCTTCCCGTTTTGCTGTTTTGCCCCGATTTGCCCTGCCTTACCCCATTACTGTCCCATTTTACTCATTTTAACCTATTTTGGAATTTTATCCCATTCTTGTCCCACTTTAACTCTTTTTGCCTGATCTTGCCCTGTTTTGCCCCATTCCTATCCCATTTATCCCTTTTTGCCCGATTTCCCCATCTCTGTCCAATTTTGCCGGTTTCCCCCCATTTTTTGCCGTTTCTCCTCATTTTGCCCCACTCCTTCCCCTTTTCCTCCCATTTCCCTTTTTCCCCAAGTTTTTCTCTGCTTTGCCCCATTCCTTTCCCTTGCCCATTCCCTCCGTTTTGCCCCATTCCTGCCCAATTTTTCCCAATTTTCCCCCACTTATGACCAATTTTATCCCATTCTGCCCCGTCTTCCCCCCCTTTTTGTCCCCTTTCGCCCTCTTTTTCCCCATTTTCCCCTCGGGGTCCCCGAGGTGCCAGACCCGAGGGTCCCAGGGGGTCCCACCCGGGGTCCAGCGGCCTCGTCCCTCTTTAGGGACCCCCTGGGACCCCCTGAAGGGTGCGGGGGGAGGGGCGGGGGTGTCGGGGCTGCTCCCACCCTGGGCCTTATCAGGAACATTCCGGGCGTTCCCGGTGGGTGACGTTTCCCACCCGTGTCCTCCGCCCCCGCCG
>VWYE01012755.1:39202-52900 GCA_013398995.1 Alaudala cheleensis
GGTGGCTTGGGGTGTGGTCTTGTTTTTGGGAGCCTGGTTGGACTTTGGGGCACATTCTGGCCCTCTAGAGGGTGTTCTGGACTTGGGATTCCAAGGGATTGGGGAGGGAGGGATGGAGGGAGGGGGAAGGATGGATATAGGGATACCCTGCGACGCAGCCCACCTGTTTCCCACCCCAGGAATTTGGGGAGGAGGTGATGCTACACCTGGGATGCCTACTGGGTCCCACCCCACAACTGCAATGGTTTTCCCTCAAAAACATGGGATCCCCCTGCCTTAAGCACCCACCCCGACCCTTTTAAAACTGAATTTGCCCCATTTTGGTGTCCTTGATGCCCCCTGTGTGTGAAGAAACAGGGGCTCCTGGAGGTCCAGTGGGTTGTTATTCCCATGGGATATTCTCATGGATTCCCATGGGACCACAGCCCTACCCCTGCTTGGGCCCACTCCCTGTGACCCCCCAGAAGTGTCCTCACCCCCTCATGGGGATCCTGTGGGGGCTGTCAAGTCCAAGTGGGTCCTCCTTCCTGGGGCTGCCTCCCTGATGATCCCTAATCCTCATTGCCTTGGATCTGTTTCCCTGCACCGGGGCTGGGATGAGCTTTCCCTGTGTATGGGCACAATGCAGGGTCCCATCCCTGGGCAGTGGGACAGCAGGAGAGGTGACATCAATGGCATCACAACAGTAATGAGAGTCAATCAGCTCCTGGGGCATGTAAATCCTGGGATCAGGGATGCCATGAGCTCCATGCCTCCAGCTCTGCTCCTGCCATGGATCCCAGGGTGCCTGGGGCTCTCGGCAGTCCCAGGGATCCGCCCGTCTTCTGCAATACCTGCTTTGATCTCCTGGGGACCCACCTTGTTGTTCCAGCTGTCACCATTCCTGCTCCCAGCCCTACAATTTCCCGGGTCGGTGGCTGCCAAAGGAGCAGCCAGGAGTTTCCGGATCTGAGGTTTTCCCAGTTGAACCCAGTCCCAGGGCAGTTTTGGGGTTAAAAGGGCTGTATTTGGGCTCTGCTTCTGCTGCACATTTCCTTGGTTGGGACTCCTGGGCACCCTGCTCCCGTGGGATACACCAGGAAGCTGGGATGTTGGGGTGCTGGATGGGACATGATGGTCAGGTTTGGGTGGGTGATGGTGGCCAGTGTTGGGTGGGTGACAGTGGCCAAGACTGAGCAGAGAATGGTGTCAAAAGCTGGGTAGGTGATGGTGGGCAACACTGAGTGGGGAGTGACCCTCCACACTAGGGTGGATGGGTGTGTTAGGTGGGTGTCGGTGGCCAGCACTGGGTGAACGATGGTGGCCAACTGGTTGGACGACAGTGGCCAACCTTGTGCTCTGGGCTTTGCTCCTGATGCATTCCCATCCAGCAAGTGCTGGAGCATCCAAGACGCTCCCCCTTGGAGTTCAGGAGGGATTTGGGAACCGACCCTGTGTCCCAGTGAGATGTCTCCACCCCTTGGTGGCAGGGCGGGGCAGGGCTTTGCTGGCCCAGCAGCTGCTTGGGCAAGTGTTGGGCTGGCCAGAGGCCAGCGGCTGGGCCAGGAGCTGGTGCTGGAGCCACCCTGGGAACTCCTGGCAGGAATGCTCTCCACCCGGGCTCCGACAGGTTCATTCAGTTTTGGGGCAGCTCTGCCGGTTGCGTAAGGTCAGGAGATGCAGCCGCCGCCTCCTTCCCTTGGTTCAAACCACTTCTCTTCTCCAGCTGGAAAATTGGGGAACCCCGGAGGGTGGGAGAGCGTTTCCAGGTGGGATTGGGGCATGCAGGGTGCGCACTGTCCAAGCGGAACATCAACTTCCCTGTTCCCTGCCCTGCAAATCCCTTGGGGTTGAGAATCCTGGAGCTTCAGGAATCCCTGATGAGATTCAGGAGGAAACACTGGGACATGCACCCAGACCTAGACTTATATATTTTCAGTGAAAAAAAAAAAGCCAGGGGTGAACAGTCTCGAAGCTGAAACTGGTTCCACAAGCCTCTCCCGATGAACGGGATAATCCAGAGCTGGATTTTATTGGCCGTGTGGAGTTGGGGGGAAATTTTGGGCTTTTTTATTTGTTTTAATGGTGGGATAACCCGGGATCCTCAAAGGACGCAGCTCAACACCTCATTTAAATAGAAATTTAAAGCAATTAAGCAATTAAATTTTGTTGTTTTAACAATGGGGTAGGCTGGGAGTGGCTTTGCTGAGTACCATGTGCTGTGGAGGGACTGGAGACCCTCAGGGACCTTCAGGAAACAGCCCAAAATCCCTGGAAGGTTCCTCAAAGGAGGGATGTGATCCCCTTTCAAAGTTGTGGGGCAGGGAACAGTCTTGACCCTGCTGGGGTGTGGCCCAGCACAGGTATATTGGGATATTTCTGTCTCTGCAAATCCCAGTGTGTCCCGCCCAGCTCAACCCATCACTCAGAGGAATCCAGAATGACTTCAAAACCCTTTCAGAAGTCTTAAGAAGGTTTTAAAAATCATCTTTATTGACATAAAAGTGGTTTTAGAGCCCTGCCAAACTCTAATGATCCTAGTTGTGAAACACTTTAGACAACCCACATCACCCCTCCTCTGAGCAGGAGGTTGAAACTGAGTGCATCTGTGGGTGTGCCTGGGAGCCTGGGTTTTTGTTGGAATTCAGTGAACCCAGTCCCTGGTGTCAGGCAGAAAATGACAGATTTAGCTAAAACAAGGGTTTCCCTTGAGGGCGTGATGCATCAGAGAGTTCACGGGGCTTTGTGATGAGTGATGGCTGCAGCCCAGGGAATTTGAGTTGGAGTTTGGCTCCAACACCAACAATACTTTTGTTTTTCTTTGCTCTCTGGGGAGTGTTTGCTGGCAGGTCATGGTTGTGGCAAAGTGAGGAGGGCGTCCTATCAAACCTGAAAACAATGAAGAGAATGAAACAACCTCCAAAAAAATGACATCTCCACTCCCCCCTGGCACTGACCAACTCCCTGAGCCCAATAAAAAGGGGGCACCCAGCGGCTGCTCCCACAGGACTTGACTCCTCTCACCTCCCAAGCTCCAGCCTCAGCCCTTTGCTCAGAATTTTGGGTAGCCTTCACCATGTCTCGCCAGTCCTGCGCTCTTGGCAAGGGGTTCAGCTCCCGCTCTGTGTCTTTCGGGGGCAGGAACAAGGTCACATTCGGCTCCATGCCCCGTGGAGGATGCCGGGGATCCGGTGGTGCCGGCAGCTTCAGCAGCAGGAGCCTCTATTCCCTGGGGGGCAGTAAAAGCACATCCCTGGGAGGATTTGCAGGGGCTGGTGGTGCCTGCAGAGGCTTTGGTGGGCAAGGAGGCTTCGGTTTTGGGGCCGGAGCAGGATTTGGGGGTGGCTATGGTGCAGGTGGCTTTGGTGGAGGCCTCAGCAGTGGCTTTGGTGGCTTTGGTGGAGGATTTGATGGCGGGATGGGGAGCCAGGGCTTCCCCCAGTGTCCCCCGGGTGGCATCAAGGAGGTGACCATCAACCAGAGCCTGCTGGCCCCCCTCAATCTGGAGATTGACCCCGAGATCCAGAAGGTTCGGACGCAGGAGCGGGAGGAGATCAAGCAACTCAACGACAAATTCGCCTCCTTCATCGACAAGGTTTGGAGGGGCTTCACTCCGGCATCAGCTCTGGAGGGTGGGAATGACTGGGAGATGCTCATCCAGTGGTACCCAGACCTGGGAGTTGCCCAAATCACTGTAAACTGAAGGTGTTTGGGGCTGTTTTTAGGGAGAAAATGGGCTATTTTTAGAGGAACATTGGGCTACTTTGAAGGAGAAGATAAAATTTTTTGGGCATTTGGGACTATTTTTAATGGGATTTTGGGTGCTTTAGGCTACTTTTAAGGAGAAGATGTGATTTTGGATGACCTGGGCTATTTTAAAGGAGAAGGTGGGATTTTGGGGGGAATATTTTTAAGGAGATGTTGGGATTTGGGGTGTTTCAGGCTATTTTTAAGAAGAAGATGGGATATGTAGTGATTGAGGCCATTTTAAAGGAGGTGATTGGACTTTTTGGTTGTTTTGGTCTATTTTGAAGATGTTGGGATTTTTTTTTTGGCTCTTTTGAACTAGAAGATGCCAAACCCATCACTTTGCTTCTCCTGTTTGGAGGCTCCAAAATTGGGAAGGGGATGTGCCCCCCTTTTGCCCACTCATCCCATCCCAGTTCCGTAGGATTGGGGAGTTATCACACATTAAATAGGAATAAAATATGGAAAACACATGGGGGAAAAAAGTCAATAAAAATATGGGATTTTGAAAGAAGAATCTGACTCTTCCCCCACCCGTTTAGGTCCGGTTCCTGGAGCAACAGAACCGAGTCCTGGAGACCAAGTGGAAGCTGCTGCAGGAACAGGGCGGTGCAGGAACGGGGGGCAGGAACCTGGACCCTTTCTTTGAGACCTACATCAGTGGGCTGAGAAAGCAGCTGGATTGTCTCTCCAGTGAGAAGCTCCAGCTGGAGACGGAGCTGAAGAGCTTCCAGGACATGGTGGAGGACTTCAAGACAAAGTAGGTTGTTTGGGGTGTCTGGTGGCAAATAAACAGAGAGAAAAACTCATTTCAGACAGCACCGCCCCCCAAAAATATTGATAATAATTGTCAACAATGCTTTTTTTTCTAATGGTTAGAAAACGTTAAAATGTTTTAGGGAAAGTGAATTTGGATGAAAAGTGGTGCTTTTTTCAAGGTATTTCTCAACTTTTCTCAGACTTTCTCAATATACTGCTTGAATTGTGCTTCTTCCTGAAGGAGGATCCTCCACTCTTTGTCTTCCTCAAGAAGGAATTCCTTAAGAATCAGTGACATTATGATTTAATGAATTAATCAGTTGCTAAATCCAACTCTAATTTCCTTATGGATTTCCTCACGATTCCTCCACATAATATCATTCAGGATTTGAGGATTCCTGTGGAAGGTTGACATGAAGTAAAAAAAAGAAAGGAAAACTAAAGATTACTTTCCTGCTGTTATTTATTAGAATATATAATATATTTTAGTCTATAAATAGGACCATAAAATGTGTCCAGTTGGAAAAAGTAGAACAAAGACTGGAGAAATGAATTGAGGAATTACAAAACACAGTGGGCAGGGAAGTCTGGGAATCATTGGAATCCACAAGACCCGGGATCAACCAGAGGTTGCTGGGTGAAAATTGACTTTAAATTTGGAGATGACCATCTGGAAAATTTGGGTCCATTTGGGATTCTAGGGTGTCCTGTGCAGGGCCAGGATCTGAACTTGATGATCCCTGTAAATTCCTCCCAAATCAGGGGATTACATGATACCTGTGAGGAGCTGAAGGTTCTTGGATCTCATAGAAGGAACTTGGAGCGGCTGCAAGTACCAGGACTCATTTTCTAGCAGAGCCAGAATTCCTCTTTCCAGGCTTTCCTTGCCCAGGCACTGCAGATGCAGGAGCCAGGGCTTGTCCTGAAAGGCGAAATGCAATTCCCTGTCCATAAATCTCCCTCGTGGCAGATTTATTTTTGCCGAGTTTATGAGTCTGAGTCCAACAATGCTCATTAGTCTGAGCCGGAGCCAAAGCAAGCAGCCAGATTCCATCTCCCTCCTTCCATCCACAGGTACGAGGAGGAGATAAACAAAAGGACGGCAGCTGAGAACGAATTTGTGCTCCTGAAGAAGGTCAAGTCCTTGGTTTTTAACTGAAGGGACTCCAGGAGAACTGGAGAGAGGCTTTGGGCAATGGCTGGAGTGGCAGGAGGAGGAATGGCTTCCCACTGCCAGAGCGAAAGGATAGATGGGATATTGGGAAGAAATTCCTCCCTGTGAGGGTGGGGAGGCCCTGGAATGGATTTCCCAGGGAAGCTGTGGCTGCCCCTGGATCTCTGGAAGCGTCCAAGGCCAGGGTGGGAGAGTGGAAGGTGTCTCTGCCAATGGAAGGGGGTGGAATTGCATTTGACCAGACCATTCCATGATTCCATGAAATTTTAGATTAATGGGTGAGTGCTGGGCAGGTTTTCTCATGCCATCTCTGATGCAGGATGTGGATGGAGTCTACATGACCAAGGTGGAGCTCCAGGGAAAACTGGATTCTCTGTCAGATGAGATCAACTTCCTCAAGTGTCTGTATGAAGCAGTGAGTATTCCAGGGACACTGGGATGGGGGAGGGTTGTGGCACCGTAAGGAAGCTCTGGAAGGGCTAAATCCGTGTTTGTGTCACTTGCAGGAGCTGTGCCAGATGCAGAAGACTGTGTCTGACACCTCGGTGGTGCTGACCATGGACAACAACCGGAGCCTGGACCTGGACAGCATCATCGCCGAGGTGAAGGCACAGTATGAGGAGATCGCCAACCGCAGCCGGCTGGAGGCCGAGTCCTGGTACCGGTGTAAGGTGAGGGTGGCAGACACTGCCGGGGTTCTCCAGACTCTAAGGGAGTGGGAGAGCTACTGGTGGCAGCTCAGGCCACTGCAAGATCTGGAATGTTGCTGGTGCTGGTCCATGCAGAGTGGACCTGGCACAGACTTGCTCTCCTTGGCTTCTCTGTGGTGATGCGGAGCAGCTGTGAGGTCACTATGGACTCAACATGTTCCTTCTGCTTCATCCCACCAGTACGAGGAGCTGCAGGCAACCGCAGGCAAGCATGGGGACAGCCTCAAGGACACTAAGATCGAGATCTCAGAGCTCAACCGCATGATCCAGAGGATCCGGGCTGAGATCGACAGTGTGAAGAAGCAGGTGGGGGTTATGTTTTTTGAGTGATGGGGAGTACCTCTTGGTCATGCCCTTTAGAAATACCCTGAAGGGAAATAAATGTGGTGGGAATTGTTGGGCGTGGGAGGAACCTGGGAATAGCTGAGCCTGAGTGGCTCTGGCATATACTGCCCAGAAAAATGATGGATGCTCCATCCATGGAAGTGTCCAAGGCCAGGTAGGATGTGGCTTGAAGCAACCTGGGATAGTGGAAGTTGTCCCTGCCCATGCTCCAGATCAACTTTAAGATCCTGTCCAGCCCAAACCATTACATGTTTCTCTGATCTGGGATCATGGTTTCATCTCTCACGGGCTGCCTCCACCCCACTCATCCCATCCATGTCTTGCCCTCCAGATTGAGACCATTCAGACGTCCATTGCCGATGCAGAGCAGCGCGGGGAGGTGGCTCTCAAGGATGCCAGGGACAAACTGACTGAGCTGGAGACAGCCCTACAGAAAGCCAAGGCTGACATGGCCCGGCAGCTCCGGGAATACCAGGAGCTCATGAACGTCAAACTAGCCCTGGACGTGGAGATTGCGACCTACAGGAAGCTGCTGGAGGGAGAGGAGTGCAGGTGGGTGGGATACAGCAAGAATTCCAATGTATCCTGTATCCAATCAATGGGAAAAATATGTACCATCATCTTCATAAAACATTAATGGTGTTGTCATGAGCCATGGACCATGGTCCTGTGGCTGTGCCAGTGGACAAATCCTGACTTCATGGAGCTGGATCTGACACTCCATCTCTTTTCCTTGCAGGATGTCTGGAGAGTGCCAGAGCTCCGTCAGTATCTGTAAGTACTGTTCCCACGGGAGTGTGGCAGGCTGGGATCGGTGCTCCCAAACTTCTTGGTGGCATCCAAAGTAACCTGGTGCCTTTTGTTCCTCTCTGCAGCCGTGGTGGGCGGCAGCAGCTCTGTGGGAGGTGGATATGGCAGTGGATTGTGCCTTGGAGGAGGAACTGGCTTTGGAAGCGGGAAAGGCAGCTGCAACACGGGCGGTGCTGGTTTATGTTTCAGCCTGGGAGGGGGCGGATTTGGTGCCGGGAGTGGATTTGGCTCCCTGGGCGGGGGATCCAGCTCAGTGGTGGTGGGGGGATCTGGCACCATCCTGAAGAACAGCGGCCCCACCGCCCGGAGGGCATAGGAAAGGGATCAACCCCCACGACCTCGGCACCCACAGGAGAAAGGGAACGAATTGCACGATGACCCCCCAAGGACCACTGAGTGATGGGCACTAATGGCACCTTAAACCACCAATCAAACTGTGGGCAGGAGACAAATATGGCCAAATCCACCTGCTAAGGACTGAGATTCCCAACAGCAGCCAAGAACAGCTGAATCCCTTGTGCTCCCCTCCAGCTACTGGACATCAAGGTCTCCTTTGGGAGCAGGACCTGCCCATTCATGGGGAGCCCCAAACCTGGCTGGGATGAGCCCGTGGAGCAGCACCCTCCAAGCAAGAGGCACCTAGCCACAGGCAGGAGTGGGGATGAATTCAAGTGCAGCTCCCTCTGAGTGTGGAGGGAAGCCTCAGCTTCTCTCAAGCTCTTGTGCTGGATCCAGCCGTGGTGCAACTTTAATCAGTGCCACTCATCAGCTGCAGCTCAAGCTCTAAAACAGGAATTTCCTCCTGGTGCCTTGGCCTAGCTGAAGATGTTTCTCATCAGTCCCAACTGACTTTTAGTTTGCTTTTACCCCCCAAGTTTCACTCAGGCTGTTGTAAAATGTTTATTTTTACTCTGGGTTCACCTTTTCCTTGGGATCATGGGAACAATCGTGTGTGTTTGCTTAAGTCTTTCTCCTTGGCATGTGCCATCCCCCAATAAACACGAGAGGCAGAAACCTGGTGTGGTTTTCTCCCCGACCAAAGAGTTTCATGTTGTAACAAGTCTTGTCTTCTGACGAGATGTAAAAACATTTCCTGACTTTCTCCTGCCCTTTGAAGTCTGAGTTTAAAAGAGCTCAGGTGAAGTGCAGCCGGGTCTCCTCTCACCCCCTCTGTCTCCAAAAATGTGGGGAGTTTGTAAGTTTTGCAGGAATAAAGAGGGTCTCCCTGGGGAGGTTGAAGGGACTTCAGGTGCAGTGACAGTGACACAGTTGGGGTTGTCTTTGGTGACAGCCCTGGGAATGAGCCCACTCCTGGCAGAGAGAAAGAGGCAGCCCCTGGATCCTCCTCTCTGTCCTGCAGGATCTCCAGACATGGCAGAGATGGTTGTCCCACCATTGTCCCTACCAGATCCAAGCAGACTTTCAGACTCTGTGGATTTTAGGAGACTCTTCCCTTCCTCCTCTTCCTAAGCCCTTTCCATGCTGGAGTTAGCCAGTTTGGGATGTTCCACAGCTCTCCCACCTCTCCTTGGCCACTGTGCCTGACCACACAACAGCTTCTCTGTCTTCTGAAACAACCCCACGACTGTGGTGCCACAGCTGGAGCTCCCAGGGCACTCCTTGCACAACTCCAGTACTTAAGAGCATCCTACCATAGTTGGTGTGGGAGAAGGAAGAGTAGTCATCGCCCCTCCAAATAATTTGGAACTAATTCCTTGGTATCCATGATTTTGGAGCCAGTCCTGCAGATTTCCTCCTGCCTGGAGCATCTCCAAAAGGTAACTGACACCATGGGAAGAACAAGACCTTCCCCTCCCTGCTCCATCAACCCCCACCTCTCCCCAAAAGCAGAGTATTGGGATAAATTTTAATCCCCAAACTCCTGTTGTGGTTTGACCTCTTGCTCAGGAGACCTTGAATCACATCCCTGGCCAACCACAGATTGTGCTTGGGGTGACTCATCCCATTTCTCCCATGTTCATTTCTGAGCTGGTAAAGGTTGAAGACATCCAATACCAGCAGCGACAGGCGGAATGTCACAATGGAATGTCACAACGCTGCCAGCATGGGCTTGTCACTGCTTGGGTGGGGACATGGTTTGAGCGATGGTTAAACATTCAGGGAGTTGTAAAAGTGACCTGAAGTGGTGTTGAATGAAAAGGCATTGACTTCCCTTGGAGTCACCCCAATCCCTGGGAGTCACCCCAATCCAAACTCACTTCCAGCAGTGACTCCTGCCTGAGGAGAGACAAAGGCCTTCATAAAGGACGGTTGCTAAAACAAACATACATACAAATCCCTCCCCGTTTGTTCCTGGGATCGCACCCCAAATTAGAGAAAAAATCTTCCAGGCCAGACACAAAGGTGATATAATTCCTGCCTCTGGTTGGAGAAGAGAAAATCTTTTACGTGGTCTGAAAATAGGATTGGATTCATCAGGTTTTGTCCCTGCCCATGGCAGGGGATGGACCAAGATGAGTTTTAGGGTCCTTTCCAGCACAAACCATTCCATGATTCTGTGATTTCATGGTTTCCTCTCAGTTATTCAAGGTCTGTTTATTTTCACAGCATCATGGAACAGTTTGGGTTGGAAGTGATCTCTGAAGGTCATTTACCTTCACTGGGGGCTCCAGGAGATGAGAGGGACTTGGAGCTGGCCTGAAATGATGGCATAAGGTGTGATGGCTTCCAGATGGAAGAGGGCAGGATTAGATGGGATGTCAGGAAGGAATTCCCCCCTGTTAGAGTGGGGAGGCCCTGGAATGGATTTTCCAGAGGAGCTGTGGCTGCTGCATCCCTGAAGTGCCCAAGTCCAGGTTGGACGGGGCTTGGAGCAATGTGGTCCAGTGGAAGGTGTCCCTGCCCATGGCAGAGGTGGGATGGGATGATCTTTCCACTCCTTTCCCACCCAAGCCATTCCACGTCTGCCCATCATGTTTGAACTGCCAGGCGATGTCGATACCTAAATCCCAGTGTGATTTCCTAAGCTTGGCTGGAGCCGTGGCCGTGACTCAATGCTCTGCGTTATCTCTCCACGGGTGCTCGGGGCTCTGCCGTTTGCTGACTCGGGAACTCTCCTCCCCTGGGAACAGGAGAACTTTCAGATCGTGTCATCCCGCCCACAGAAGGAGAAAAAAAAATCCCAAGAAAAATCCCCCAGGAAAGCATAACCAGAGGTTTAATAACACAGAGGGAGGCGGGTCTTGCCTGGACTATTGAGGGACAGTGCCTCAGCCCCCATTTTTATTTTCTTTGTATTGATTTCTAGTCTATTTTTGGATTTATTGCCTACAGAACCCTCTGTCCAACCCCCAACCCCCCATTCCTTTGCTCTTACAGTGAGGTTTTGATATTATATGTATTTATTTTTTCAAAAGTAGGACTTGATGATCTTGAAGGGCTTTTCCAGTCTTAACACTTCTATGATTCCGTGATTTTTGTTAGCCTTATCTACCCCCCCAATCCACCTCCTTGAGTCCTCCCAGACCCACATATGTCCTGGAGGTGGGATAAACACAGGGAATGTCATGTTTTCCAGTGGAAATGCCAGTTCAGCTGCATGTCCGGGTCCCAAGGCACTTTTGGAAATGGGTGTCTGGGCGATATTTTTAGAGGTATTTAAACATCTGATGATACCAGAAGTTGCTGGTGTGGATTTTCCAGAAGCTCTTAATGAACATGTGTTCTGTGAGAATTCTGAGACCTGCACCAGATGGCTCCCAGCACAGTTAGGTGCGTCCAGAGCTGTGGGTTTGGACTTCAATATGTCCTAGGTGGCTTTAAAATGCTGAAAAGTAATTTAAAAAAAAATATTTTTCTCTATAAAAAAAGCAAATGAGATCGATTGTTGTTTGATAAGCAAGGCAAAAGGGTGGATCTATGATGGGTTTTTGGATTAAATTACTTACAGAGTCAGCCTGAATCATCCATGATTCTTTGAAGGGTGGTGCATGCCCAATCCCTGGAAATGTCCAAGGCCAGGTTGGACAGGGGCTTGGAGACACCTGGGGATAGTGGAGGATGTCCCTGGCCATGGCAGGCAGTAGAACAAGATGGGCTTGAAGGTCCTTTCCAACCCAAGCCTTCCTGGAATTCTGTGACAGATCATAGTCTGAGTCCATCCTCAGTCGGGGACCTGAACTGGAGGATTCCCACAAACTCCTGCCTTTCTAAAATCTACATCTGCCAAAGCTGTATTTGCATATGAACACCAAAATAAATGAAACAGCTGAAAGGAATGGAGATTCCTCCAAACCCTGTGTTCTCCTCATTCCCACATCTCTAAAAATGACTTGAGCTCTATTAATTGCATTTTAATTGTTCCAAGGCATGTGATGTAGGCAGCAAGGTTTGGGATCCCTCCTCCCTTGGCTGTCCCTCCATCTTCCTGCATATCCCACCATGGCAGCCGGTGTCTGGTCTCTCCTCATGGTCCTGAAGCTTTCAGAAAATCCTACACGGGTTTCCCAGCTATGGTATTTCCTCACCAGTGCTGAGATTATCTTGGCATGAAGACAGTGGGACATGCTTTAGTCCAACAACAAATGAATTTCCAGTGCCAGCACCAGCGTCTCGTCACTGGTGAGGTTTTATTTATCAAAAAGGTGCAGAGCCTCATCAAAATGCAATTTGCTGAGCCCTGGCTGTAGATTGAGAAACGCAATTCTCTGAGCCAAAGGCAATTTTCCAAGTAAAAAGAAGGCTGAGGGTGTAACTTAGGTGTGTTTTGGGAATTGTGAAAGCCGGGCTACAACTTGGCATGAGCAGCAGTGCCTGCCTGCAATGGGGCTTTGGAGTGAGAGATTTAAAGATAAATGCAGGCAGGGAAACAACCCCAGTGGATAAAAGGTGGAAAAAAATGCCAGGTCTATCCTAGGGAGGCTCTTGCTGCTGCACAAAGTGTAGGATTCCCTAGTCATGGAGTGCTGGGAGCCCCAGATGGATCTTTTTTGCCTTTTCTCCTGCATTAGAGGGTGTGTTTCTGGGTAGGGTCAATGTTTGGCAAATTGGAGATGGAAATCTTTAGCCACGCCACGCTGATGAAGACAGGACCTGTCTCCTCCTTCACGCCCATGCAGACCCAGCCCACCTCCAAAAACACATAAAAGGGAGCATCTGCTGCCCTCCAGCCAGAGGGACTGACTTCCCTTCTTCCACCCACCTCCTCTCCCACAAACCCGTCGAGTTCCTCAGCTTCTCCATTCTTGGCTCTTTTGAGGATAACCAGCCATGTCTCGTCAGTCTGTCTGCAGGAGCTTCGGAGGGGGCAGCAGAAGGGGCTTTAGCTCCTGCTCTGCAATCGGTGGTGGCTTTGGAGGTGGCAGCCGGAGCAGGAGCAGCTACAGCTCGTACTCAGTGTCCAGGGGATTCGGAGGTGGAGGACGGTGCGGGGGCTTCGGCAGCCGCAGCCTCCACAACATGGGGGGCAGCGCCAGGATGTCCATGGGCGGTTGCTACGGCAGCGGATACGGCGGCAGGATGGGCGGCTTTGGTGGGAGCTACGGGGGTCTCAGCAGCTTTGGGGGCGGCATGGGTGGAGGGGGAGGAGGAATGTGTGGCTTTGGAGGCATGGGTGGAGGCGGCATGGGTGGTGGAGGAGGAATGGGTGGCTTCGGTGGAGGAATGGGCGGCTTTGGTGGCGGGATGGGTGGTGGAGGAATGGGGGGCTTTGGTGGCCCAGGCTTTGGCATGGGTGGCCCTGGGAGAGGTGGCCCTGGGATCCAGCCAGTGCAGATTGACACGACCCTCCTGCGTCCGGTCCATGTCGAGATTGATCCCCAGATCCAGCAAGTTAAAAACCAGGAGAAGGAACAGATCAAGAGCCTGAACAACCAGTTCGCCTCCTTCATTGACAAGGTGAGAGGGTGGGATTGTGCCTGATTAAGGCCAAAATTAGGAGGAACTTCCCAGTTGTGCTGAAATGTCCTTCTAGAGCTAAATCCCAGCAGGTAGAGAAGCTTGAGCAGAGCCTTTTCATTAAGGGAAGAGATGGGAATCTCTCCTCCACACAAGATCAAAGCAATGTCTCCAGGGCTTTCATCTGCCCTGTTGCACCAAGCTCTTCTCTGAGGTTACTCTCGCAAGCAGGTTCAACACCTCCAACCTCCACAGGTTTCGGGCAGAGATTCTCCCTCCTCCACCACTCTCTGCCCAAACCCCCCCCCCCCCCCCCCC
>VWYE01012755.1:52926-70839 GCA_013398995.1 Alaudala cheleensis
CCCCCCCCCATTTAAGTATTAATTTATATATTTTTCTCTTTGTTTTCAAATCTCCAGGCTTTTAAATCTAGGCTGGAGATCAGATTTCCCACACTACCTGTGATGTGGATGGACTTGGAGAAAGGGCAACGTGTAAAAAGCTCCTTTGAGTAGAAAATTATTAGAAATTTCATTCTTTTCCCGGTTTTGCAGCTTAGGCACCAACAGAAATTTAAAAAAAGCAGAGATAATTAGTTTTCTTGTCACCATGCAAATCTTTCTGAATGATACAAGATATGTTTTGGTGGGTCCTCTGTGTCTTGGCTGTAGGTCCGATTCCTGGAGCAGCAGAACAAGGTGCTCTCCACCAAGTGGGAGCTGCTCCAGCAGCAAGGGCCGGTGGGGCCGAAGAAGAACCTGGATGTGATCTTTGAGAATTACATCCAGAACCTGCGGAGGCAGCTGGAAACAATCCTGACACAGCGGAGCCAGCTGGAGTCGGAGCTGCAGAACATGCAGCAGTACGTCGAGGATTACAAAACCAAGTGAGTGTGGAGCCAGGAGCAGCTTTTTGGTCACTTTAATTTTCCTCAACTGCATTTTATGGTGATAGTGGAGATAGTTTTTCAGCCTTAATATTTTAATTTAGGGATTTTTCCCTTTTAGTTTGGTTCTCATGGCCTTAGGCAGGAAAGTCCAGGAACTCAATTTGCACTTTTCCTCTCCATAGGTATGAGGAAGAGATCAACCGGCGCACAACAGCTGAGAACGAGTTTGTGGTGCTTAAGAAGGTGAGTCATAGGCACCACAAAATAATCCCTCAATATTTGGCTTTACCTGTGCTCGAATGGGAACTGTGGAGTTTTTAAGATCTCCCAACTGATATCTGGAATCCCTTATATTCAATTTGCATGATTGAATGACATCATAGCATTATTTATTTTTAATTATTTATGTCTATGGTTATAGAATTATATATATACATAATGATGTCCTGGTGAATAACACCAAACCCTCAGCACATGTGGCAATTCCCACAAGCCTGAAGGATTCCCAAGAGGAAACAAAACTATTTTCTGTGCTATCTTTTCTTTAGGATGTGGACAGTGCCTACATGACCAAAGTTGAGCTGGAAGCCAAGGTGGGAGCTTTGACGGATGAAATCAACTTCCTGAGGTGCATCTATGAGGAGGTAGGAGCTCTCTGTTCTCCAGGGGGGGTGGGACAAAATTTTCCTCAGGTGTGTGGTGGCCAAAGATACTGAGGTGGGACAGGGGTGCCTGGGTGGATTTAGGCTTGAGACGATATCTCTGACTCATGTCTTGGTGGCAGGAGCTGTCTCAGATGCAGACAATCAGCCGGGACCTGTCCGTGGTGGTGTCCATGGACAACAACCGGCACCTGGACCTGGACAGCATCATCGAGGAGGTGCGGCGCCAGTACGAGCAGATCGCCCAGAGCAGCCGGGCTGAGGCCGAGGCCTGGTACCAGAGCCAGGTGAGTCAGGGAGCAGTCGAGACTCCTGGGTGCGGCTGGGTGATTTACAGTAATTTATGGCTGGGTGAGACACCTTTTCAAGCTAACGGGGATGGGAGCTCGTGGTGCAAGGAAGGTCCAGAGTGTTGCTTTTGAGGGATCTGACTCACTGTTCTCAATGCGTCCTAAACTCACCCTGGTGCATGGCACAAACTGATGCCTTGAGAGGCTACCTTGATGGAAGCTAGAGAAAACAGTGTTAAAGGAATAAAGTAGGTATTTATTAAAAAGGCCTTCAAAGAATACACCTTGGGCAGAACAAGAGCCTGGCCTTGGCTGCACCCAAGATGGATGATGGATCACTCAAAAACTCAAAAGCTTTCACACTTTTGTAAGTTTTGGTCCATTTACATGTTGGGGTTAATGGTGCAATTACAGCTTCAGGTTATGAAGTCCCATCTTCCCAGATTGCTCCCGTCAATTCACTATTGTTTGCACTTTTTGGGCCTGAAGCTGCAATGATGTCCTTGGTTCTCAGGCTGGAAAAGGATTGTTTTGTCTAACTAAACTGTGAGAAGGATCTGCTAACACTTTATATGAAGTTCAGAGTTATATACTAATGCAGTGCAGAATCTGGATAACATGAAAGCTAAAACTTAAGGCACCAAAACCTCTCAATAAAAATGGCCCCAAACACACCTTAATGAGAAAATCTCAGCCAAAGTGGCTTTTCAGAAGCCAAGAGATGCTGTTAAGTGTCACTAAGATCCATTTCCAAGCTCAAACCCCATGACTGAGTCCCAGAGCCACCTTGAACAATGAGCTGGGCATCCACTGGCAGCACAGCAAGTCCTCATAGTGTCACCCCACCCCTGAAACTGGGGACAAATGTCCCAGAGGCACCAGGAATGTGCTACTGATGGGTTGTTCTGTCTTGGTGCCATCAGTACGAGCAGCTCCAGAGCACGGCTGGCCGGCACGGGGACAACCTCCGCAACACCAAGATTGAGATCCAGGAGCTGACCAGGAACATTCAGAGGCTGCGGGCTGAGATTGAGAATGTGAAGAAGCAGGTAGGGGTTGGTTGGTGTCTTGGGGATGAGATCAAGAGCATGAAGAAAGGAATGGGCTGGCTGGGGTCTCAGGGAAAGATGGCAGCAGGTTGGATCATAAATGACCATGAGTGGGGCAGAAATCTTTCATCACCACAAGTTCACTTTATCCAGATGTTTATTTGCCTCCTGGTTTCTCCTCTTGGGGGTCTGAGGACTGATCACTGGGGACAGAATGAGGTCTGAGAGAGCTCCTGTTGTGCTCCCCAGAACCAGCAGCTGCAGGCAGCCATCGCTGAGGCTGAGGAGAGAGGAGAGATGGCCCTCAAAGATGCCAGGTTGAAGCTGGAGGAGCTGGAGAGTGCCCTGCAGAAGGACAAGGAGGAGCTGGCTCGCCTGCTGAAGGAGTACCAGGAGCTGCTGAATGTAAAGATTGCGCTGGACGTTGAGATTGCCATGTACAGGAAGCTGCTGGAGGGAGAAGAGAACAGGTAAACAACTGAGCGCTCATTGGGTGTTGTGATCTACACTGGACACCTGGAATATTGACTATAATCCCAAACCAATTCTTTGGGCTAACAGGTGGCTTCTATGATTGATGCTGTGTTGGATATCCTAGGGTTCAGGACCCAAAACTGGGTCCCTAGGGGTGGCAGAGCTGTTGCCCCATCTCTGTCACTATTGGGTTTATAATAAACCTCAAATCTGGGGAAACCTCATTGTAAAGAGGAATTGCCAACCCCTTCCCTCCTCCAATCTTTTAGTGATTCCAAAGCGGCTTAGGAGGGTGGACCAGGAAAATGACTTGATAGTGGAAACACAGTTTAAAGTTTTTACAACCTCTCTTTTATTGGGTAATTAAAATATTCAATTTCCTACACAGGCTGTGCAACGATGGCATGTCCAACGTCAACGTCTGTAAGTATCTGCCCTGGGGTCCTTCAGAAGGGGTAGAACTTGTTCTTCTGGGCAACAGGTGAGTAACCTGTGCTTCTCTTCCAGCTGTGGTGGGCAGGACGACTGTCTCCGGAGGCAGAGGAGGCATGGGAGGAGGATTCGGAGGCAGCGGCATGGGAGGAGGATTCGGAGGCGGCAGCTGTGGAATGGGAGGAGGATTTGGAGGCGGCAGCGGCATGGGAGGAGGCATGGGAGGAGGTGGCATCTGCGGAGGAGGCAGCAGCTTTGGAGGAGGCAGCATGGGCGGCAGCTGTGGGATGGGGGGAGGAATGTACTCTGGGGGCTTCTCCTCCGGCAGCGGAAGGATGTGCGGCTCTGGCGGGGGATCCTCCTCCGTGCGGAGATGCGTCACCACCACCTCGGTCAAATCTTCGGGAGTGAGATTCTGAGCCCCGAAGGTTGACAAGGAAAGAAGCACCTCCTCTCTCCTCCTGGCAGCAGCCCAGCCTCCCAGAGCCCAGCTCCGGTGTCCTGCAATGGGATGAACTGTGTGCCACCCACCCAGCTCATTCCAGCTCCTGTCCGCACCCGGGGGCTTGGTGGTGATGCCGTGGGTGTGCCGGCACCGGGAGCTGTCTGGCAGGAGGGGCTGCTCTGCCTTCCTTGCTGTGTTGTACATTTCTTGTGGCAAATGTGTATAAAACCCCTCTTTGCTACTCTTTCCTCCTGTTCTGTGTCCCTGGGGTGCTTCTGTGTGTGTCCATCCTGCTATTCCCTTTGCAGGCCTTTGGGGTCAGGGTGGGTGTGGGGCAAGTGGGACTCGTTCCTTGGGGAGGGGGCTTCTCAGGCTGCGGCCAGAGGGGTGAGCTGGCCCAGGGTGGAGCTTCTGGGCAGCTTTGCTCACTTGGGAGTCCTGGGTGTGATGCCAGCAGGAGATTCCCTGGAGCTCCATCTTCCATTCCACTTACCCTGGCTCTCAGTGACGCCTGGGACATCTCATAAACACCGGACTATTCCTAAGGAGACCAAAATTGTCCTTCAGTGTCCATAGTGCAAGATGTAATGTCCCCACCTCTCCCCCTCCTCTGTGGGCTGCCCTCCTTCCCTGGAATGTTGCCATTCCCAATAAATTGCAGAGAATATTCACCATGTTGTTGTGTTGCTGCTTTGGGAGCTGTTCTGGGCAGGGTGGGGCTGGAGGGTTGTTCTCTTGCCCGTCCCTGTGTTTTGAGGGAACAAATCAGTGGGAGCGATGGATCAGGGTAGGTGCCCCTGCTCAGATGATGCTCAGGTGATGCTCTTGACTCTCACCTGGAGGCACACGCCTATATCTGGAATGGTGGGGGTCTGGATCCTCCAGCTGAACAATGAGAAGTAAGATCCCAGGCTGGAGATCCAGAACCACTAAATAATGGAATGGTTTGGGTTGGAAGTGACCTTAAAGATCATGCCATTCCACCCCCCTGCCACGAACAGGGAAACCTTCCACCAGACAGAAGGTGTCATTCCCCTTGGACCAACCAATGTAATTACGTCACTGCTTCCGAGGTTCCTTTGGGATCATTTCCAGGGGCAGGAGACTTTGACTTGTGTTAGGCGAGGGAGATGGCAGCAGTGTTGCCACGTGCAGTGGTGCAAAGGCTGGTGAATATGGATCAGGATGTTGGCAAAGTACCTGCCAGTGGCTGCAGTCAGCCACAAACTCATCTGCCCCAGGATGAGCCATGATTCCAGCCATGGGAACACCACGGGCAGGGAAGGTGTGATTCATCCCCATCCATGAGCTCAGGTACCATCCTCTTCCTGAGAAGCTGATTAATTCCCCAGTGGCTCATCCTTGCTCCAAGAGTAGCAGGGAGAGATTTGGAGGAGCTCAGGAGGGAGTTTGGGAGGGGAGTCTGGAGTGTTTGATCTGAGCTCTGCTGTGGTTCCTCCACCACCTGGAGAGATCAAAGAGGAAGAAAACATTGTCAATGGTGGTTCAAGAGTCCCACAACAGCCTCTGGGAGCTGCTGATGTTCACAGAGTGGGTCAGGAGGCTGCAGACTGAAGAAGAGATCCAGGAAAGGCAACAGGAATGACTACAGGCTTCTTGGAAGAGAGAATTCTCCCATTGGAAGCCCCGCAGGGAGGGTTCCAGGGTTGGGGAGCATGGCTGGATTTGGCCTAACAAGATGTTGAGAAGGCTCTGAGAAGCTGGCATTGTGCCAGGAGCACTTTGAGGTTCAGCTTGGAGCAAGAGTCACCTGTTTTGGTGCTTAATTTTAAGAGTCCATTTCTTCTCAGCTTTCAAATCCAGAACATAGCATTGTAGTGCCAAGTGAGGAGTCATTGCAAAACCTCCTCTGTGCAAGATCTGTGATGGAAGCTCTTGGCTGGGTCAGATGCAAAGACAGAGTGTGGCTTGGTCTCTGTCCACGTTTTCTGTCGAGCTCACATTTTCCCTGGTGTTGATCTTACCGTGTTCAACTCCTTGTGTAAGAGATCTAAAGGATCAGCTTGGTGTTGACTCTTACCTGAAGGAGGCCGAAGTGACTCCAGGTTTGGAGTAATCTGCACATCTTGTCTGAAGACGTCAGAGTGTCTCAATCTGGGCGCCTTATCTGCAGGAGCTGAACGTGGTCAGCACCCAGGCATCTGGCTGACTTTGCAGATCTTCCTCCTCCTCCTCATTGTGGAACCTCCTCGTGGGATGTTCCAGTGAAGTCCTGGTGCCTTCATATCATGGGTTTGGCAGCTGGGAGGGAGCTGAGTAGAAGGGACAACCTGTTTTCTCCATCTGAACCCAAGCCACTCTGCAGCTCCCACAGGGATGCTCGTCAGGAGCGAGTGTGCTGGGCTGCAGGATGGTCTGGAGAGCTTAAATCTCCATCTGGGAGATGACCATGGAGAAAGCAGCCCATCTCTTGATTGTGGGTGCTTTTGGACGGGAGGGTGTGCCCTCCCTGCTGTGGGGGTGCTGTCCATTGTCCAGCTGCAGGAACACACACCTGGTAACCTTTTGCCAATCACTGATCCCCCTCTAAGCTGGATAACCTTGTCCCTCAAGGTGGGATAATCCTTGGCCAACTCTTACCTAAGTCCGTTGAGAGTGGGATAACCCTTGGATAAATGTGTTTTTGAGTCCCTTGTGGGTGGGACAATCATTGGCCAACTCTTGCCTGAATCCCTTGAGAGGGGGATAACTCTTGACCAACCAGGAGTTAGGAGTGGGATGACTCTTGTTCAACTGCTACTGAGCCCCCAAGTGTGTAATAACCCTTGGCCAGCTCTTACCAAGTTCCTCAGGAGTGGGAAAACTCTTGGCCAACTGTTGAGTCTCTCAAGAGTGGGATAACCCTCAGCCAACCATTGACTCCCTCAAGGGTAATGTTCTCCCCTCCCTTACACCCTGTTCCATGCAGACCAGTGGGCTCAGTACCCCAATCCCAGTGATGGTCAGGGGCATTTTTGTTTCTGATGCCTCTAGATACTATCAAACCACATTTAGTTGCCCAGATCTCATTGGAGACACTGAAAATTCCTTCTGAAGGTCTTTTGGATGGCCTCAAGTTCATGTTTTAAGTATTTCGGGGCTAGAATGTTCATTTTCTGTCATTTTCTCATTACTTGTGTTGTGCTGTTTTCTAGGAAAATGTGAACATTCATTTTCTATTTAATTCATTCAATGATTCAGGTATTTAATTGATAATATCCAGGTAGATAAAACCTTTAGAATGCATCTTAAATAGTATTTACAGACTCGGATTCCTTTTAAACTAGAATCTACTTTTTTTGGAACACATTGACATTCTTTGTATTTTCTGTAAAGAATTAAAATTTCATTTACATGCAACACAAAAAAAAGGGTTTATTTCAGAGACATCCTATAAAATACATTTCTAAACCACATTCCTAAACCACATTCCTTTCCCAATAACTTATTTGGAAGACAAGAGGTTATACTGTGCCTTGGGGGTTGTAACAGCTCCATTTCTCAGCAGGTTTTTCCATGTCAGTCATCTATTATTTGGGAAAAAACGGGTAAATCAGAGGTTGTGGTATTCAGCAGAGCAACAGGAGCCCCTCACCACTTTAAATTGTCCATCTGTCGTTCCTCTTCCAAAGTGTTTGTCTGTCTGTCCTTGACATTGTCACCAAAGGGTTCCCGATGTGTCCCTTAATTCTTCTTCAAGTTGTCATTCCCTGTCACCCTCAGAACACTGAGGAGAGTGAGATTATTCCAGTCATCTTCTTCCCTCTGCTTCAGCATCATCCAAAGCCCCAGCAGGTTGTCCCTGAATTGTGGAGTTGGAAGTGGAGGGAATTTAGTCTACAGGCAGAGGACACTCCCATTGCAGTGACACCACATGCTCCAAGGAGATGTTTTTCCTCTCTAGCAGGAGAATATGCTGAGTCTCCTCAAATTTTGGTGTCGTGAATTCCCATCCAGGATTGGGAAACATCTCCTGAAACTCCAAAGGCAACTTCACATATAAAAAGGGGATTAAGGGTGTGTGTGAGGAATTGTGAAAGCCATATTATAGCTGGGATTTCATCAAAACTTTGCCTTTCTGTGGAGCTTTGATAGGGAGATCTCTATCTGGAATTATTAGGAGCACTAATGAGGGCTGGATATCCAATGAGGGGCTGCAGAAAAGGTGATTATGGACAAAATTGATTTCCAAGATGTCATAAAGATAAAAGAGTTCATTTAGTCATGGAGACCTGCCTCCATGCTCTTGTTTTATTCACCTCTAGATTACAGGGTGTGTTTTTGGGCAGCCCCAAATAGAGCAAAGCTCATGGAAAATCTGTCAACAGCCCCATGCTGATGAAAATACTAAATTGCTTTCCACCTTCACACCCAAACTGTCCCAGCCCACCTCCAGCAGCAGATAAAAGGGAATGCCTAAAGCTGCTGGAGCCAGAGAAGATCTGCAGACTTCTTTCTGCCCTCATCAACTCTGGATTTTGATTCTGCTTGAAAAAAAAAACCAGCCATGTCTCGTCAGTCTGTCTGCAGGAGCTTTGCAGTTGGGGGGAGAAAGGGATTCAGCTCCTGCTCTGCTGTTGGTGGTGGCTTTGGAGGCAGCGGTGGCCGGAGCAAGATCAGCTACAGCTCGTACTCCTCATCCCGGGGAGGAGGTGGAGGAGGACACTGCGGGGGGTTTAGCAGCCACAGCCTCCATGGAATGGGGGGCAGCAGAAGGATTGCCATGGGTGGATGTTATGGCGGTGGTGGACATGGCGGCAGCAGGATGGGTGGCTTTGGTGGAGGAATGAGCTGCGGAGGGATGGGTGGCGGTGGAATGGGTGGTGGAGGAATGGGTGGCTTGGGTGGTGGAATGGGTGGTGGAATGGGTGGTGGGGCAGGAATGGGTGGCTTTGGTGGTGGAATAGGCGGTGGGGGAATGGGTGGAATGGGCGGCTTTGGAGGTCCAGGCTTCCCTGGAGGCATCCAGCCGGTGCAAGTGGACCCCAACCTCCTGCGCCCGGTCCATGTGGAGATTGACCCCCAGATCCAGCAAGTCAAAAACCAGGAAAAGGAGCAGATCAAGACCTTGAACAACCAGTTTGCCTCCTTCATTGACAAGGTGAGAGTTTAGGACAGGGTTTTTTTGGAGGTGCTATGTCAAATCATTTCCTTGGGGTGTGGAATGGAAATTTTTTCACTTATCAACAACTGTTGGAGTTGTCAGACCAATGCCTCAGCATCAAGTTGTAATAAGTCAGGTTTTATTAAGTAGCACCAAACAATAGAGGAGGTTTTGTGCTAATGGAAGATGAAAGAAAACATCTGCAGGGTATTCTGGGGATTGTCTTGCCAAGGCACTTCTGCAGTCTCATTTTCGGTGATTCAGGGCAAAATCATCATTGTAAATTTAATTGTCCTAAGAGTTCACATTGCTGGGATTTGCTTTTTGATGAGACTTTCTTCCCAAAGACTGATTCTAGAAACTTCAGAGCATTAAACCACTTTCCATTACTCTTGGATTATTTTCATTTCAAGTAGAAGCTGAAGAAATAAAGAATTCCTCCCATGAGAATGCATGGGCAGTTAGGGAAGAAAAAGTAAATCTGTCTTGACTCCAGTGCTGGAAAGATGATGGTGAAGTCCAACCCTGATGCTATGGAAAATTAGGATGGTATTTTCTAATTGCAGCATCTCTTTGTCCTCAAGGGAGAAGTACAGAATGACTCAGAACTTAATTCTCTAGTAATAAATAAATTAAAAATGCTTCTCATGCATTTCAGAAGGTTGAATGCCTGAATGAGACATAGATAGGGAGTGATTCCCCAGGCTCCCAAATCCCCCAGGAGTGGGATATCTCTCTGGTGAATGTTCCACACACCCTTTGTTGGCTTTAGGTCCGATTCCTGGAGCAGCAGAACAAGGTGCTCTCCACCAAGTGGGAGCTACTCCAGCAGCAAGGGTCATCTGGGCCGAAGAAGAACCTGGATGTGATCTTTGAGAATTACATCCAGAACCTGCGGAGGCAGCTGGAAACAATCCTGGCACAGCGGGGCCAGCTGGAGTCAGAGCTGCAGAACATGAGGCAGTACGTGGAGGAGTTCAAAACCAAGTGAGTGTGGGCACAGACAGGGAGGGAGCAGCCGGGAGAGCAGAGCTGGGGCAGAGACCCTGTGGGTGCAGTGACCAGGGGTCTCAGATCCTCACCTTGTGCTGCCCCCACCACAGGTATGAGGAGGAGATCAACCGTCGCACGGCTGCTGAGAATGAGTTTGTGGTGCTGAAGAAGGTGAGTCTGGAGACACCAGCGGGGATAGGGAGGTAAAGGCATAGGAAGGACTCAGGTCCAAGAAGGGCAGATGGGAACAGGAGGAGCCAACAGTTCTTGTGCGATGAGAGGAAGCCGTGGACCAATTCTGTGATCTTTCCTTTAGGATGTGGATTGTGCCTACATGACCAAAGTTGAGCTGGAAGCCAAGGTGGGAGCTTTGACGGATGAAATCAACTTCCTGAGGTGCATCTACGAGGAGGTAGGAGCCCTCCCTTCCCCTGGGTGAGGTTTTAACGAGGGTGTGGTGGCCAAAGACGCTGAGGTTGGACTGAACAACTTTATGGGTTTGATCTGGGGAGGTTGCCTGGAGCTTCTGCTCTTCTTTCCCATCATCAGCCTCTGACTCATGTCTTGGTGGCAGGAGCTGTCTCAGATGCAGACAATCAGCCGGGACCTGTCCGTGGTGGTGTCCATGGACAACAACCGGCACCTGGACCTGGACAGCATCATCGAGGAGGTGCGGCGCCAGTACGAGCAGATCGCCCAGAGCAGCCGGGCTGAGGCCGAGGCCTGGTACCAGAGTAGGGTGAGTTGGGAAGGTGTCAAGGCACCTGGGACAGTCTCTGCTGTTTGAACCACCTGAGTTTTTGGTGAGTTCTGTCCCTGATGGGCGTCTTTGTCCCCATGTCTTCAGTATGAAGAGCTCCAGAACACTGCTGGAAAACATGGGGACAGCCTCCGCAACACCAAGATTGAGATCCAGGAGCTGTCCAGGAATGTCCAGAGGCTGCGGGCTGAGATTGAGAATGTGAAGAAGCAGGTAAGGGACCATCAGGGCCTCACTGGTTATCTGCTGCGTGCTGGGTCAGGATGGGGCTGGGTGGTGAGAGGGAAAACAGTCATGAAAATTCATGCCCTTTAGAGGAGATGGATCCCTTCAGTTTGTGCCCAGAGGATGCTCCTGTAGAGGGTGGGCAAAAGGGAACTCACACACTGGTTTTCTCTTCCTCAGAATCAGCAGCTTCAGGCAGCCATCGCTGAGGCTGAGGAGAGAGGGGAAATGGCCGTCAAGGATGCCAGGAGGAAGCTGGAAGAGCTGGAATGTGCCCTGAACAAGGACAAGGAGGAGCTGGCTCGCCTGCTGAAGGAGTACCAGGAGCTGCTGAACACCAAAATTGCACTGGACGTTGAGATTGCCATGTACAGGAAGCTGCTGGAGGGGGAGGAGAACAGGTACTTAATTGACATCTATTTGACTAAATTCTTGGCAGATTAGAAGATATGTGGGTAAAACCCTTGAATCCACGCTAAAGATTGATTTTGTGTCATTCAGTCTCTAATTCCCAAGTATATATTAAGTATATTAAGCATAAACATACTTAAGTGGGTTTTCCATCTTAAAAGGATGTGAAGGTTGCCCATTTCTTTGAAGAATAATTGGAAAATTCTGAAAAATATATTGAATAGGTTGTTAATTTTTTTAAAGGATAATTGAGAAATATAAACTTGTAGTAAAAAGGGAAATTCTCAGCAGAAGAGCCACGCACTTCCCAGAGGAATAACTGGTCCCATTTTCCTTTACAGGCTGTGCAATGACAGCATGTCCAACGTCAACGTCTGTAAGTATCTGCCCTGGGGTCCTTCAGAAGGGGTAGAACTTGTTCTTCTGGGCAACAGGTGAGTAACCTGTGCTTCTCTTCCAGCTGTGGTGGGCAAGACGACTGTCTCCGGAGGCAGAGGAGGCATGGGAGGAGGATTTGGAGGCAGCGGCATGGGAGGAGGATTCGGAGGCAGCGGCATGGGAGGAGGATTCGGAGGCGGCAGCTGTGGAATGGGAGGAGGATTTGGAGGCGGCAGCGGCATGGGAGGAGGCATGGGAGGAGGTGGCATCTGCGGAGGAGGCAGCAGCTTTGGAGGAGGCAGCATGGGCGGCAGCTGTGGGATGGGGGGAGGAATGTACTCTGGGGGCTTCTCCTCCGGCAGCGGAAGGATGTGCGGCTCTGGCGGGGGATCCTCCTCCGTGCGGAGATGCGTCACCACCACCTCGGTCAAATCTTCGGGAGTGAGATTCTGAGCCCCGAAGGTTGACAAGGAAAGAAGCACCTCCTCTCTCCTCCTGGCAGCAGCCCAGCCTCCCAGAGCCCAGCTCCGGTGTCCTGCAATGGGATGAACTGTGTGCCACCCACCCAGCTCATTCCAGCTCCTGTCCGCACCCGGGGGCTTGGTGGTGATGCCGTGGGTGTGCCGGCACCGGGAGCTGTCTGGCAGGAGGGGCTGCTCTGCCTTCCTTGCTGTGTTGTACATTTCTTGTGGCAAATGTGTATAAAACCCCTCTTTGCTACTCTTTCCTCCTGTTCTGTTGTTCCTACCTCCCTTCCTCTGTGTGTGTGTTCTGCCCTCCTTCCCCGGGATTTTGCCATTCCCAATAAATTGCAGAGAACATTCACGATGTTGTTGTGTCACTGCTTCGGGGGCCACTCTGGACAGGGTGGTTCGTGCTTAGGGGAAGCAGCTTTTTGGAAGCTGAGGGTCATTCTTTGCTCAGTATATCACAGCTGCGTTTTGATGGAGCCAAAAAGGTGGGGGTGGGTCAGGGCAGATGTCCCAGCTCAGGTGATGACTGACTCTCACCTGAAGGCACAAGTCCAGGTGGTGGGTGCTGGATGTTCAGTTTACACAATGGTCAGTAACTCAGTGAGCTAGCAGAAGACCAAACTGAGGAATACAGGAGCCTGCTCAATTTTTAGGCATCTCCTGATGTAGTAAATCACCCAGTTCATCCTTGGAATGTTACCAGAGTTATCCCCACAGCAGATTTCTGCAATTGTTGGGTCTGGAAACCTTCAGCACAAAGGGGTCCAGTATATTCCCAGTCACTGAGCTCATACAGGCTGCCCTGTCCCAATTTTTTGGGCTCAGCTTTAGGCACACAAAGATACTCAGTGCCACACTGCCCATGTCACATCTCTCCAGATGTGGCAACACTCCAGTTCCTGAAGCTCTAGGAAAGGGACTTTCTCAATCCCTCTTGTATTTCAGAAGCTCAAAGGGTCTGCCGAAACACGTGTCCTGGGATTTAGGCAGGAACATTCCTAGCGCCTCGTGGCCAGACCAGTAGAGACCCACAGGGGCTAATGGATGATGAGAATCAGTAGCAGCAGGTGGGAGCTGACATTGGAGCAGTCTTGACACAGTCAGCTGGAGAAACTTTGGCTGGCTCAGTCTCTGGCATTGGTGCCTCTTGATTTGGCCAGCAATTAGTGTAGTGGTAAAAGCAAGAGCAACTTTCTGTTTCTCTACAGTCCTTGGTGTTGCTGTGTCGAGGATTTGAAAGAAGAGACAGGAAAGGCTCGCTTCTGGTCCTGTTCTCAGAGATTCTTTGTTCACCCCAAGCTCGGGGGGGCCAGAAAGAGAGAGATTCAGAGTCAAGTGCAGACTTTAAAACCCCAGGGGAAAGGGGGGCTGGGCCCACGGGTGATTTGCCCCCCAGGTGGATTGGCAGGGTCTCCTCTATGGCAGAGGGCAGCGTCAGAGGGAGATGGACAAGGGACCATAGTTTCTGGAGCATAGGAGGGTCGGGATGAGGCAGGACCCCGAGGGAGGAAAGTGAAGTCTCGGGCAGAACTGGACAAGGCAAGGACAGGGGTGGGNCAGTTTAACAAACCTACAATACTACAAGTCTCATCTGAGTTTCCTGCCTCTGAATAGTCTTCGGGTTGTGATGAGGGGGTGGCAGGGTAGGACCCCCTTGGGTGGGAGAGCTGGTGAATATGGATTACAATGGATCAGGAGGATGGTCCAGCACCTGCCTCTGGTGCACACATGGGCTGTGGGATGGCCAGCTGGGATGCACAGCTCAGCACCCAGAGAGCAAGGGGAGCACTGGAGAGCCATGTACCATGATTCCAGCCGTGGGAACACCACAGGCTGGGAAGGTGTGATTCATCCCCATCCATGAGCTCAGGTACCATCCTCTTCCTGAGAAGCTGATTAATTCCCCAGTGGCTCATCCTTGCTCCAAGAGTAGCAGGGAGAGATTTGGAGGAGCTCAGGAGGGAGTTTGGGAGGGGAGTCTGGAGTGTTTGATCTGAGCTCTGCTGTGGTTCCTCCACCACCTGGAGAGATCAAAGAGGAAGAAAACATTGTCAATGGTGGTTCAAGAGTCCCACAACAGCCTCTGGGAGCTGCTGATGTTCACAGAGTGGGTCAGGAAGCTGCAGACTGAGGAAGAGGTCCAGGGAAGGCAGTGAGCTCTTGGAAGGAGTTTCTCCCCACTTTGAAGGGTGCTGGAGCTGGGATTGTGGCTGGGTTTGGCCCAAATAAAGATGCTGAGTAGGCAATGCCTGTGTGAAGCTGGTGTTGTGCCAGGAGCACTTTGAGGTTCAGCTTGGAGCAAGAGTCACCTGTTTTGGTGCTTAATCACCTGTTTCTGTGTTTAATTTTAAGAGCCTTCTAAACTTTACGATGGGCTTTACATGGCGTTGTAGCGCTGCTGTGAAGAGTCATTGCAACATCTCCTCCATGCTCTTGGCTGGGTCAGATTTGAAGTTGGAGCAGCTCGGTCTCCATCCACGCTTTCTGCCGAGTTCACATTTTCCCTGGTGTCGATGATTCTGCTGTGCGCAGCTCCTTGCGCAAGAGATCTGAGGGCACGGCTGGAGCCCAGCTGCCTGTGGAGTTTTACCTGGAGGAGGCTCAGGTGACTCCAGGTTTGGAATAATCTGCACATCTTGTCTGAAGACGTCAGAGTGTCTCAATCTGGGCGCCTTATCTGCAGGAGCTGAACGTGGTCAGCACCCAGGCATCTGGCTGACTTTGCAGATCTTCCTCCTCCTCATCCTCGTGGGATGTTCAGTGAAGTCCTGGTGCCTTCATATCACAGGCTTGGAAGATGGGAGGGAGCTGAGTAGAAGGGACAACCTGTTTTCTCCATCTGAACCCAAGCCACTCTGCAGCTCCCCCAGGGATGCTCGTCAGGAGCGAGTGTGATGGTCTGGAGAGCTTAAATCTCCATCTGGGAGATGACCATGGAGAAAGAAGCCCATCTCTTGATTGTGGGTGCTTTTGGACGGGAGGGTGCTGTCCATTGTCCAGCTGCAGGAACACACACCTGGAAAACCCTTGGCCAACTATGATTTGTGTTCCTCAAGGGTGGGATATCCCTTTGCCAGCTGTTTAGTCCATTAATGGCAGGACAATCCTTGGCCAACTGTTGCATCCTTCAGTTGCCAAATAACTGTTGCCAGCTGTTGAGTCCCTAAGGGTGGGATAATCTTGGCTAACAGGTGAACCCCCGTCAAGGGTGACACCCTCCCTCTCATTCCACACAGTCTGTGGCTCCAGAAGCCCCATCCCAGTGACAAACAATGACATTCATGTTTCTGATTCCTCCAGTAAATCCCACCTGTGTTTTCCTGGGCTGGTTTTCCAAAGTGTTTGGTGTGTCTATGGCCATTAGCTGATTCCTAGGGATGCTTTCAAACCATATTTACCTGCCCAAATCTCCTCTGTGACCATGAAAACTCAATACATGCAATTGGGAAGCTTAAAACCAGGATATTTTTTGACTACTGAAGTGCTTTAAAATATATATTTCCCTTGACTTTTATTTATTATTTTCAGGAAGTAAGAATGAAAGAAATGTTGTTGATTTTTACCAATAAAATTATTAAACGCAACTAAAATATTTAGCTCATATAAATATTAGTGAGGCTCGGGAGGTACCTGCAAGATGTTCTTCATGTGAGTGTCCGAATCCATTGCTGGTGAGCTGGTGCATGAAATTAAACATTATTGTCAGCCATCATTACAACATCTACTGCCTGGAGCATCCTTTCCACCCTCTGTGGCTTGACAATTCCTGTGGCCATTATAAATGCACAAGTAAGGAGTTGGACATCCTTGTTCTCTTGCTCTGGTGCTCAGAATCCCCGGACCTGTTGTCTCAGGCTTCGTGGGACACATTTTGGAGGGAAAAAATCCCACCTGATGCTTTTAGCAAGGAACTAAGGAGCTCCTTTCCAGATAAAACAGAAATGCTGACTCCCATTAAATGTTAATGATGCAGCATTTTCCCACTTGGAAAGCCACTAGGAATTTTCCGCTTAACAAGGAGATTCAGGCTGTGCTTGGGGGAATTGTGAAAGCCTCATTCTATCTGGGTTTCACCAAAATCCTTGCCTGGTGTGGAGTGTCAGGCAAAAAAATCTGGAGTCAGACAACCTGCGGAGTCATTAGGAGCAGGCAGGGAAATGGGAGGAGGGAAGAACATGACAACATCGTTGTAAAACATATTTTTCCAGATGACATAAAGATATGGGAGTCCACTTACTCACAGAGAGCTGCCTCGGTGCTCCTGCTTTTCCTTCTGCCTGGCGAAGCGGATTTCTGGGTGGAGTCACCAATTTGGCAAAAATCTGTTAACCGCACCAAGCTGATGAAGACAGTAAATTTGTTTCCTCTGCACGCCCAAGCTGTCCCAGCCCACCTCCAGGAGCAGATAAAAGGGAATGCCTGGAGCTTTGGAGCCAGAGAAGACTCTGAGCACTTCTCTCTGCCCTCAGCATCAGCTCAGCTCTGTCGATCTCCTCATCTTCTCCACTTTTGGCTCTTTTAAGGAGAACCAGCCATGTCTCGTCAGTCTGTCTGCAGGAGCTTCGGAGTTGGGAGCAAAAGGGGATTCAGCTCCTGCTCTGCTGTCGGTGGTGGCTTTGGAGGCAGTGGTGGCCGGACCAGGATCAGCTACAGCTCGTACTCCACATCCAGGGGGATTGGAGGTGGTAGCGGACGCTGTGGAGGATTCAGCAGCCGGAGCCTCCACAACATGGGGGGCAGCACAAGGATTTCCATGGGCAGCTCTTATGGCAATGGCTATGGATGTAGAATTGGTGGCTTTGGTGGAGGATTTCCAGGAGGATTTGGTGGCATTGGAGGAGGTGTCTTTGGTGGAGGAATGGGCGGCTTTGGTGGCTCCATCAGAGGTGGCCCCGGGTTCCCTGGAGGCATCCAGCCTGTGCAGGTGGACCCGACCCTCCTGCGGCCAGTCCACGTTGACATTGACCCCCAGATCCAGCAAGTTAAGTGCCAGGAAAAGGAGCAGATCAAGACTCTGAACAACCAGTTTGCCTCCTTCATTGACAAGGTGAGAGGTTGGAGCTGGATTTGCTTGGGAATGGGAAAACTGCAGAAATTCCTTGTGCTCTGGAGAGGGAAATATTGTCCTTCTCAGCTTGATGTTAGGCTGTGATGGTTTTCATTTGGCTCCATGTGGTATACTCCTGAAGAGTTATCAAAATTTAGCATCCACAGAGAAACTGAACAACTTTCTCTCCAGGTTTTGTGGATGCACATTTGTTTCCTCTCCAGTACAGACAGGTCAAAGGGATGGGGATATACTCAGTGACCAACCCTATCTTTAACCTGTCCCTCTGGGATAATTTATTCTCAAGGAACTAAAAATCTTGGAATGCAATTAAAATAAATTTGCAACCATTTCTTATTTCAGTTTAAGTGCAGATGAGTTCCCTTAAATTATCTGAGATAATGTTGTTTATAAGTGTGTTCCATGTTTTTTAAATGTGTCTGATAAGAGGAATGTTCTTGATTAAGGAGACCAATGGTATTTCATTCACTGGAAGTCAAAAAAGCTCTGATGCTCCTGAAAATAATGTCAAAAATGGTGACTGGTGTGGGAAATAATTTGTAAGATTGTAATGGAAGTATTTCAATACTTCCCCCCTGCAAAAATGAACAAAAAAAACCCCCAAAAAACCAAAAAACCAAAC
>VWYE01012755.1:70877-82039 GCA_013398995.1 Alaudala cheleensis
AAAAAAAAAAAAAAAAAAAAAAAAAAAGAGGGAGGATTTTTCCCCTTGGAAGAAATGGTCCTGTTAAGGTTTTGGGGAATGATTCCCATAGCCTTCCAAAGCTCCCAGGAGGTTTGAGCAGCGGGATGTCTCTCTGGTGAATGTTTCACACACCATTTGTTGGCTGTAGGTCCGATTCCTGGAGCAGCAGAACAAGGTGCTCTCCACCAAGTGGGAGCTGCTCCAGCAGCAAGGGCCGGTGGGGCCGAAGAAGAACCTGGATGTGATCTTTGAGAATTACATCCAGAACCTGCGGAGGAGGCTGGAGTCTCTGCTGGGCCAACGGGGCCAGCTGGAGTCGGAGCTCCAGAGCATGAGGCAGTACGTGGAGGAGTTCAAAACCAAGTGAGTGTGGGCACAGACAGGGAGGGAGCAGCCGGGAGAGCAGAGCTGGGGCAGAGACCCTGTGGGTGCAGTGACCAGGGGTCTCAGATCCTCACCTTGTGCTGCCCCCACCACAGGTATGAGGAGGAGATCAACCGTCGCACGGCTGCTGAGAACGAGTTTGTGGTGCTGAAGAAGGTGAGTCTGGAGACACCAGCGGGGATAGGGAGGTAAAGGCATAGGAAGGACTCAGGTCCAAGAAGGGCAGATGGGAACAGGAGGAGCCAACAGTTCTTGTGCGATGAGAGGAAGCCGTGGACCAATTCTGTGATCTTTCCTTTAGGATGTGGATTGTGCCTACATGACCAAAGTTGAACTGGAAGCCAAGGTGGGAGCTTTGACGGATGAAATCAGCTTCCTGAGGTGCATGTATGAGGAGGTAGGAGTTCTCTCTTCTCCGGGGGTCTGGAATTGCAATAAGGAGGACAAACACTGAGGTTAGATGGGGTGCCTGGGTGGATTTAGGCTTGAGATTTAGGCCTCTGACTCATGTCTTGGTGGCAGGAACTGTCTCAGATGCAGACAATCAGCCGGGACCTGTCCGTGGTGGTGTCCATGGACAACAACCGGCACCTGGACCTGGACAGCATCATCGAGGAGGTGCGGCGCCAGTACGAGCAGATCGCCCAGAACAGCAGGGCTGAGGCCGAGGCCTGGTACCAGAGTAGGGTGAGTTGGGAAGGTGTCAAGGCACCTGGAGCATGGGAAACAAACACCTGAGTTTTTGGTGAGTTGTGTCCCTGATGGGTGTCTTTGCCCCCATGCCTATAGTATGAAGAGCTCCAGAGCACGGCCGGCCGGCACGGGGACAGCCTCCGCAACACCAAGATTGAGATCCAGGAGCTGTCCAGGAATGTCCAGAGGCTGCGGACAGAGATTGAGAACGTGAAGAAGCAGGTGGGGGGTGGCTAGTGACTCACGGGTTCCTCCTGTTTTCCCTCCAGTTTGTGTCATGAGGATGCTCCAGCAGAGTGTGGGCAGAGGGAATTAAGCAATTTATTTTGTTCTCCACAGAACCATCATCTGCAGTCAGCCATCGCTGAGGCTGAGGAGAGGGGGGAAATGGCCACCAAGGATGCCAGGAGGAAGCTGGAAGAGCTGGAATGTGCTCTGAGCAAGGACAAGGAGGAGCTGGCTCGCCTGCTGAAGGAGTACCAGGAGCTGCTGAACATCAAGATTGCACTGGACGTTGAGATTGCCATGTACAGGAAGCTGCTGGAGGGGGAGGAGAACAGGTGAGACCTCCCACTATTGGTTGGGCCATGTCTCCCCTTAGGTGAGATTCATCTTTAATCATCCCTTGCCACACATTTAACATTGAAGTCTGATTACTTTCCTTTTTTCCTCCAAATTTTGAAGCCCCAAACAGAAACATGGTCCCCATGGGGAATATTTCTCAGGGATTTTGATTGATCTTATATGAAACAGGATATTAAAGGAACATTTTGGGAAGTTTTGCTTCCTGCTGTATGTAGAATTACAACTGATGTTCTTCTCCCTACACAGGCTCTGCTTAGAGAACCCCTCCAACGTGAATGTCTGTAAGTATTCACACATTGCTCTCTCTGCAGAATTACCTTTATCCTTGGTTTTGTGAAGATTCCCAGGATGTTACCTGGTGTTCAATGAGCTCTCCCTCTCTTCCAGCTGTGGTGGGCAGAACCACCGTGTGCGGGGGCAGATCTGGCAGCTTTGGAGCCAGCAATGGCATGGGTGGAGGAGGAGTGTGCACAGTCAGCGGTGGGAACATCATTGGCCCCTGTGGCATGGGAGGAGGGATCCTCAGTGGTGGCTTCTCCTCTGGGAGCGGGAGGATGTGCAGCTCTGCAAGCGGCAACTTCATGTCCGGGGGCGGCTCCTCCTCAGTGCGAAGATGCGTCACCACCACGACGGTCAAATCCTCTGGGGTCAAATACTGAGCCCCTCAGCTCTGTCCTCCCAGGGAAAGCAGCACCTTCCTCTTCCTCCCACCAGCAGCACAGCCCCTTCCATCCCCATCAGTATTCAGGAGAAAACAAACTGTTTCTGGGGGAAATCTCCTCAAAGTGAGATCAAAAATGAGACACATCCCTCTGGCCCAGCCTGGCCCTCACTGAGCCCCACTGGGGTGAAACATCTCCCTCATGTGTCCCCGGTACTGCAGAGCTCCCCGGGGCTGCTGCACCAGCTGAGGAGGAGCCTGAGGAAAACTGCTCTTTCCTGTTAGCTTTTAAGGCCCATGTTTTCCCCTCACCCTCCATGGGTTCCCCACATCCTGCTCCAGCTTTGTCAGGAGCCCACATGAGCAGAAGGAAGGAGATGATGTCCCATAGTCAGATTTAGGAGTGAGAAACAGGTGTCTGGAGTCGTCCACCTTCCGCAGGTGGAGTAATTTGGCAGCTTTAATGTTTTATGGCTCCTTTTCCCTCCTCTCCTTCCCGCCTGGAGCGTGTGGCCCTGTTGCCCCCCTCTGTCATGTGAATCTGCTGCTTCCTGCCAGTGCCATGGCCCTAGGGTCCTTCAATATACCAATAAACTGCAGAGAGATGAAGATATTTTTGTGTTGTCTCATCACTCAATGCTCCCTGAGGGAGGGGAGACACGGGTTTGCCCTGGATCAAGGTGATTGCAGGATTCAGACTGAACAGGGAAAGAATTGAGAGCAGCCCTGGGAGAAGGACTTGGGGTGCTGAACCTGCCCCAGCCCAGGGCTGAGCCCCCAACATGAGCAGCAGGGGAGGGGGTGTTCTGCCCTGCTCAGGTGAGACCCCACCTGGGGCCCAGCACAGGGAGCTGATGGAGAGAGTCCAGATGAGGCCACAGAGCTGCTCCAGGGCTGGAACCCCTCTGGGGGGGGGCTGGAAGCTCTGGGCGTGCTCACCTGGAGAGGAGAAGGGAAAGCAGACCTTTGAGCCTCTTCCAAGGGGCTCCAGGAGAGCTGGAGAGAGACTTGGAAAGGGAGTGATGGGACAGGAAGTGATGGCTTCAAACTGGAAAAGAGGAGAGTTAGATGGGATGCTGGGAAGAGATTCCTCCCTGTGAGAGTGGTGAGGCACTGGAATGGATTTTCTTGTGATTGTCCCATCCCTGGATGTGTCCAAGGCCAGGCTGGATAGGGCTTGGAGCAATCTGGGATAGTGAAAGGTGTTCCTGCCCATAGCAGAGGGTGGAACAGGATGAGCTTTAAGATCCTGTCCAACCCAAACCCTTCCATGATCCTATTGTAAGCTGATTTAGATGATCCTGTGGGAATGTCAAGGTGTTTCCTTGAGCATCACCCTGAGAACTAGGGTTCACTATTCCCATTTAGGGTTTGGATTGGCTGGAGGTGGGCAGGAGCTTGGAGCAACCTGGTCTAATGGAAGGTGTCCCTGCCCGTGTCAGAGGGTGGAACTGGATGGGCTTTAGGATCCCTTCCCATATTCCGTGTTCATCTCATTCCAACCCCTGCCAAGGAGGAGTCTCCAGTGGGTAGCTGGAGCCAGGGTGAGGAGGCTAAATCCTCCCCGGGGCTGGCACAAGGATGAGCAGCACCCTCTGCCTGTCTGGCTGGGCTCTTACACAGGCTCCTCGCTGGTGAGCAGTGGGAAGGTCTGACAACTTTGAGCGGACACAAATTACTCACAAAGGAAAAAAAAAAATCCAGCATGAAAGAATAAGACAGAGCCCAGAACCTGCCATCAGAGCTCCAGGTTGCCCAGCCAGATTAGTCATTAGCCCTCTCCAAATTACATCCCATTGTAACCAAATTAATTTGATTAACGCTTGACTGGATTCTTCTGTAGCTCTGGGAGGAGTGAGAGGTGAATCAGCCCTGACTTCTCTGCAGTGTGTGTGTTACAGGGGGTGGGACCACATGGGATTTAAGGTCCTTTCCATCTTCAACCATTCCATGATTCTATGACTGATCTGGTGCAGATAAAATATGGAAATGGATATCAATATTGTCAAGTCCTTGTAATCTGAATAAGCAAAATAAGGGAGAAATTATTGTTTTTATTTGAACTAGTGTTACTTTCCTGCTGTTTTTCTTATTTACCCCCAAATTTTCTTCCAATTCACCCTTTCATTTCTGAATGATGTTTACACCAGGCTGCAATGTGTCTTATCCTCTTGTTTGAGTCAAAAATTACATTTCTGATTCCAAAATCCATAGGTTGGAATGGGAAAGACCAAAAAGTCATGGCCCCCTTCCTTATCCCAGGGAAGAATCTGAAATCATCTCCTTCTTCCTCATCCCAGGGAAGAATCCAGGGACAGTTTTGGACTGGTGGTTCAAAGTCCTGGAGTGTTGTGGGGACACCCTTGGGAAGATGGCAGAGAGGACAGAGATCTTCAGCCTGCTGAAGCCCAGGAAGCCAAAGATGCTGATGTCGTCCTGCCAAAAACCACAGGATTTTTCTGAGTTCCCTGAGTTTTTCCTGGAGAGAAGCCAAGAGGTGCCAGGGTTTATCATTCCCATCTGATGCACTCATTTAAAAGAGAGTTGAAGGAAATAACTCAACTGCATCATGCTGGGATGAAAGGGTTGGGATCCCCTTTGCCTGCTCTGTGGGGCACTGTGAGAGCTGCTGGATCCCATCCAGGGATGCCAAGAAAGGCTCTGAGGGGCTGGAGCTTGTCCAGAGACAAGAACAGAGCTGGGGAAGGGCTGGAGCACAAGGAGAACGGTCTGGAGAACTGAGGAACAGCTGAGGGAGCTGGGGGGGCTATTGAATTTCTCTGCAAGCCCGATGGACTCAGCTCACCGAGGGTTCAATACCTCTGAGGGGTGGCCTGCACCTCTCAAGAATGGCTTAAAAATAAGAGTGACACGGCATTATCGAGAATGCCTCGTAACTCAAAAAGGTTTTAATGAATGATGAAAATAATACAAAGAACAAAGAACAAAGCCATGCACAGTGTAGGGACTGCACCCATACACTTGCTATAGCACCCCGAAAATGCCCCCTAGAAGCCTCGTGTTCAGCCTTAAGTACCTAACGATCTAGGTGGGATTTTCTGGCAAACTGCCCAATGAAAAGTAACTACAAAGCTGAGGGACAGGCCGACAGACCCATCAGGACCTCTCTCCTGGCCCAGAGCCAATGACAGCCTGGGGAACAGAGAACTTTCTAGGGCTTTACCTTTTTTGTAAGGAAATTATCTACCCAGCCTAAACTGCATCCCAACAGGGGGCCTCAGCCTGGAGAAAATGAGGCTTGGGGGGTACCTTCTCACATTCCAGAACTCCCTGACCATGAGGGTGCAGCCAGGTGGGGGTTGGAGGGCACGGAAATGTCATTGCTCCACTGGGGTCAAGGCATGAGCTGAGAAGGATCTTTTGCATTAGAATATGAGAAGAAACCGACTCTGTGCCATGTTTTATGAGCGTCTTGGGAAGTTAACCTAAGTGGCATTTTATTGGCTCTAATTAGGGCTGTAATGAGTTTTTAATTGTTACTAATCATGTTTATGGTGGGAGGGCCTCAGGAGCCACCATGGTTTTTCCCCTGGGTGGATCATTGTACAAACATGGAGGAGACTCCCCCAAGTCTGGCCTCACAGGGGGATGACGGTGGACAGCTGTGGATCAGGAAATATTTGCTTTCGTGAGAAGCACTGGTTCGTCATTTGGGAGGTGTCCACTCTCTGTATCCTCCAGACTGGGGTTTATCTGGCACACTTCTGAGCAGCTGGAGTCCTTTGGGATCTTGAGGATGGGATGTTCAGGGGAAGGAATTGAGGAGCAGAGAGGTTAAAGGAGCTTAAAAGTGGGGATCAGCATCCTTTGGTCCCCTCTCTGCACTTCAAACAGAAGCACCCCCAGTTCTCTTACCTCCAACTCCACCGGTTTAAAAAACCAGCTCAAATATGCACTAGAAAACCCACTGACCTCCTCAAGAGAGACCAAAATCAGCAGCTCATGGAAGCAGTGACCGCCATGGAGTATCTGGGCTTGGGAGGAGGTTTAAAACTCCTGTGGGCAAATACATTGACAAAGGTACCTAAAGCTGTGCAACTTCCAAAGAAATTTAGCTAAGGGGAGCTCTTCCCTTTGCTTTCAATGCTGGGCTCCTGATGTTTAATCCTGGATACTCCATCACCTCCTTTCCAGCTCTTTGGACTCTGCCTTGGGTTCCTTGTGAGTGAATCCTCTGCCAGTCTCCAGTGCCGGGATCCAGAGGAATCTGTGTCAAAGAGCATCACCTGTGGCTGTGCAGAAAAACTTTTGCCTTTTATCTAATTAATATTCACCCCAGCTTTGCTTGGACAGGCTGAACTGACATCTGAGCACTTTTCCTGCTGGACTTGGCTCCTGTTGGATGCTGACCCTGCTCCTCTGAACAAAACAGTTGCTCCCACCCACCCCCATGACCTGGATGCCTGGGAATGTGGTGCCTCCTGCTCCCTCCCAGCCTTGTTCCATCCAGGGCTGCCTCAGCTCCAGCTGGGACAGGTAGAGCCGGATTTGCAAATTTTACAGCAACTGCATCATCTACAGCTGGTGCTGACAGAGACCATTCCTCCTCTTCCCCCTCCCACCCATTTCAGCTGGGATGGTGGTTGTTCCCTGAGCTTCATCCTTCCATGCTCCCTAGTTCTGTCCTTGGAGTAGAACAATATCCCACAGGGTTTAAAGGCGTGATCCCAAAACCGGCATTATCTGACCAATTATGTTGGAGCATGGGTTGAATCAATTCTACCTCTCCCGTGGCCTGGGGACTCAGCTGGTCTGGGGGGGTGGACATGGCCACAAAAGGCCACAAAATGTCACTGGAAGGTTTGGAGCCCGTGCAAGGGAAAGTTCTCTGACACAGCTAAATCTGCAGGTGACCACCAGGTGCTGCAGTGAACCTGTCACTGTCCTCCAGGTGCTGCTGTGAAACATCGGAACCTGTCATTGTCCTCCACACCTTCTGACATGCCTGAATCTGTCACTGTCCTCCACATCCTGCCCTGACAACTGAACCTGCTGGTGACCTTCAGGTGCTACTCTGACACCAGAACCTGTCACTGCCCTCCAGGTCAATGACAAATTGACTTTCCCATGAGTTATGGGTCAGGCTGAGATGGGAATTTCGGGTTGGGTATGAGCCCACCATTATTACAGGTCATGACTCCAGCTGACAATCAGGAGGAAGGTGACAGGAGAAGAGGTGGATTGTGCCCATGTTTGTGTTGGGTCTCTCTCTGCTGGGGTTTCTCTGCTGAGTCTGATCCATTCAGGATTTGATTTGGGGCCAGAATCAGCTGAAATGGGAACTGCTCTGTGTGTCAGCCTTGGACAATGACCTCCTGCTGGTCCTGGTGGGCCTTGGAACTGTCTCCCTCCCTCCTCCCCCACAAAACTTCTTGCTGAATAGGTTCCCCCATTTTTGGGGGGGCTCTGCAGGTGTTTGTGACCCCCTGGAGTAAAGGCTGGGCTGGCAGCCAAGGAGTTGAGCCCTTCACCTGGATTGCTTTCCATGGGTCATCCCTTGGGAAATCCATCCCAGGGCCTCACCACCCTCACAGGGAGGAATTTCTTCCCAACATCCCACCTAACTTTGCCCTCTGGCTATGGGAAGCCATTCCCCCTTGTCCTGGTACTCCAGGCCTTGTCCCAAGTCCCTCTCCAGTGCTCCTAGAGCCCCTTTAGGCTCTGGAAGGGGCTCCAGGGTTTCCCTGGATCCTCCTTCTCTCGGGTGAACACCCCCAGCTCTCTCAGCCTGGCTCCAGAGGGATTCCAGCCTTTGGAGCATCTCCATGGCCTGCTCTAGACTCATTCCAGCAGCTCCACACCCTCCCTATGTTCTCAGGCATGGAATCAGGATTCTCCTGATCAAGACCAGGAGTTGGATTTGACGATCCCTATCTGTCCCTTCCAGAACCCGAGACATTCCAGGATTCTATACCTGTCAAAGCCTTAAACTGGCCTTCCCCACCCCATCCTCAGACCTTTCCTTCCCCAGGCAGGAGATTTACACTGGAACTCTCACAGTTTTGTTGCTTTTTGTGCCACTTTACCTTTTCTGCACCTGCCTCGTTTTCCTGTGGCTGCTCCTTCTGCTGCCACAGAGGCAACCACAGCAATTCGGATCCATCAATTGAGGGATTTACTCAATTGATCGCCAAGTCTGACCTTGATTGGGCTAATTATGAGCTGGGAGTCCAGCCCAGGTGGAGCTGGGTGTGGTCACCCTCCTGCTGCTGATGCTACCTGGGGAAGGCAGCACCGGACCCACTTCCTGGGACGTCAGTAATCACCTTGTTTACCGGATTTGGAACATCTGCCAGAATTAACTCCAGCTGCTCCAGCTCCCTTGGGACAGGATGTGATTTAAATCATTCTCAACTCACACAGCAGCTTTTGAAGCTGCTGAACACTCTCAGAGTCTTCTTTACCTTGGGATCCAAGTGAAGATGTTCCTGAGGTACCAAATCCCTGAGGGTTCCTAAGACCTCTGATTGTTGGGTCACCTGGAAATCCTCATCAAAATCCTGTCCTGATAGAAATAAAAATCAATTTGTATCATGACTGCCACGTTCACTGACCATTTCTCTGCTGAGAAACGTGCTCATAGAAAAAAAAAATCTCATAGTTCCCTGTGCTTTTAACCTAGAGTTCAACCCAGTTTCCTCCTCATCCTCTTTGGGTTTTTTTTCTTTATTTTAGTCTTTTTTTCTCTGCAGGTCATGCCTTTCCTCCTCCACCTCCTCCTTCTGAAACCCTTCGGAGATTTTATCTCTTCCTTGTTCCAGCACCTCCCGAGCCCGAGGACATCAGCTGTGTGTGGAGGCACCGGGACACGCTCAGCCTGTCGGAGATCTCAGGGATCAGAGGCTGATATTTGGCATAAGCCAATTAAGCAAAAAATTAATGAGCTTCTCCTTCATCCACTCGCCACCACGGTTAACAGCAACAGAAAAATTACTCCAGTGTATTCACAAATCATATTCAATTTAATTAATAAACTTTCATATTGTTGTCAGGGAAAGAGGAGATTAACCAATATAATAATTATATTGTTATTTTCTGAATTGATGATTTAATATCAAGGGTGTTACTGAGGATGTTATTGGCTTGTTTACCTTCCTGTCATCCCCAAATCACGAACCATTTATTAAAAGAGATTTAAAGAGCCATCAGTCCCTTGTTAACAGGATCACAAGGTAAAGTCAGATTTCGGGTTGTTGGTCCCTGAATGAGCCTCATCAGAGATCCCCTCCCTCAGGGACACAACACCAGGACTGTTCGACCCTGGAGCTGGGGACCTCCCTCCCCACTCTGGGTGGAATACACACTGGTAGCTCCCTCTGGCCTCCTCAAAGTAAAAATTCCAGTCTGAAGCATTTCACCATTTTTTTCCCTGCAAAAATGACCACGTTTTTGACATTTCCCTTTGTCCTTTCA
Source organism: Alaudala cheleensis (assembly GCA_013398995.1). Taxonomy (NCBI): domain Eukaryota; kingdom Metazoa; phylum Chordata; class Aves; order Passeriformes; family Alaudidae; genus Alaudala; species Alaudala cheleensis. Next base: position 80,656 of record VWYE01012755.1, read on the forward strand.
GAGTCTTCCGGCCTTTGCTGATCATAGGGACAGGTTGTGGCCATTCCCTACACGGATGTTTCTGGCTCTGGGGAAGCTCTTCCTGCTCTTTGAGGGCTTGCCAGCCCTTCCCACGCTGATCTCCTTTGCTTCTCTTGCTCTCATTGGATCTTGGACGTGATTCCAGGCTCTACCAAGTTGTTCCATGCTGTCCTAGAGATCCTGGTCTCCATCTACTCATGCCCTCCTTCCCCTCCAAATAAAATTCCTCTGTGGCAGCAGAGTCGTTTTTCCTGCTCTGGAATTCTGTGGTCCAATGGCTGCTTCCTTCCATTCGTGTTTTGGAGCAGCTCCTGAGGGAGTGACCCAGTGATGGGTCCTGTTCCTCCTTATCTGCCCTGTTTGGAGCATCCAGCACTGCCCCTTCCCCTCCCTCCAGCCCCTGCCCTGGATCCCTGCCAATTCCAACAGAGTGTTTCCATAAAACATTGCTGTTCAACAAAGGCTGAAGAAGATATCCCCCCACCAAAATAATTCCCAACCACCTGAGCTCTGTCTGTCAGCACAGGAAGAATCCCTCCGATTTAGGGCATTCCCAGACCTCCTCCCGGTACAGTTTTCTCACCAGGAAGTATCATTACTTACCACAAAGTGTTGAGAATTCATGGAATTTTAAAAAATCCCCAATACAGGGACTTTTTCCTGTGGTTTAATAGCAGCTTCCAGTCTCACCCAGCTCTAAGTTTGTGTGAGGGAAATTCCATCTGGTCTCCCTGTCCCCTAAATGATGGATATGGGATCCACTTTGGAATGTGTGTATAATTAGGACAATATATTTTTGCAGCTTAAAATAGGACTAAATTTGGGAGAGTGCCAACATTTCACCACTTGTTCTGCAAAAAACAGAAGATTTTGTCATTTCTTCCTTTTTTTTTTCCCCTTTTTTCTCTTCTCCAAGTCCTTGCTGCCTTCACTGACCACAGGGAGAGGTTGTGGTTATTCCAGGGAGGGAGGTGGGGAGAAAAGGAAAGTCTGTGGGCTAAAGGCATTTTTATGAGTGAGCCTGTGTCATCCCAGCCCTAGTTCCAAGTGACTGAGGGCCCTCATTATGCAGGAACTTTGGCAGCTGGAGATCAAGATCTCTCTCTCTGTGCTCCTTTATCTCCTTCGTTGGGGCAGTTATTAAATTTAAATAATGGATTTCTTCATGTGCTACTGCATGGCTCTGGCAACACTTCTTAAATAGTCAGCAGTGCATTGATATCCTTATTTATTTACACTGTTCTGCCAGTGGGGCATGTAAAACCCTCTGTGTATATTTAGGGTCTGGCTTTCTCAGACACCCTCAGAATTTAAGTAATTTTAGGTTTTGTGTTTTCTTTAGTTCTTCCTCCTCACCCTCCCC